>JBBDGP010001884.1:510000-565000 GCA_037952835.1 Lithobates septentrionalis | reverse complement strand
TTCTTCCCACTAATACCAACGATAGAGCACAATTCCCTCCACTAATACCAATGATGGGGCATTATTCCTCCCACTAATACCAATGATGGGGTACTATTCTTCCCACTAATACCAACGATGGAGCACAATTCCCTCCACTAATACCAATGATGGGGCATTTTTCCTCCCACTAATACCAATGATGGGGTACTATTCTTCCCACTAATACCAACGATGGAGCACAATTCCCTCCACTAATACCAATGATGGCATGCTATTCCTCCCACTAATGCCAATGACTGGGTATTATTCCTCCCACTAATGCCAATGACGGGGCACTATTCTCCTACTAATGCCAATGATAGGGCACTTTTCCTCCTACTAATACCAATGAGGGGGCACTATTCCTCCTAATGCCAACCATGGGGCAATAATGTGGGATTTAAAAGCAGTCTTGAGAGCAAGAGGTAAGGGAAAACCTTCCAATCAAAGGTGTGCCTATTGCATTAGGATGTGCACCCAAAAGCTCAAACACGTGTGTGTGCATGTATGTATGCATGTATGCGTAATATATACACACACTCTTATAAATGTAAAAAACATTTTAAAATGTGTTTAAAACATGGACAGTGTTTGTTAGTAGGGCAGTGGACATGTCAATAGGGCACAGGTTGGTGCCAGTAGATTTTTTATTTTATTTTCGTATTATTTTTTTACAACTGTTTTTAGGAGCCCCATTGGGGGGGGGGGGGGGGCTTTGGTGAAAAATCAGCAGGGGGAATCTGTGCTGCACGGGGTCATTAGTGTGTGCCCAGGCACACCTGGCACAGCCCCTGCACACGCCTATGCTTCCATTTGGAACAAATGTCTAAGATGGCTATTTCCTTCACTTTAGGGAGATTTCATCCCCCTTTCTAAAGCATCTCCAAAACAGGAAGTGAAGGAAAATCTCCCCAACAGGACACACACAGCAAAAAAATTTAAAAAAATTGATAGAGGTATTAAATCTTCTCTACTTTATCCAAAACTAAAAAGAAAAGTTTTGGCTTTGCATGCACAGAATAGTGCAGGTTATGATGTCTACACCTGCTGCGGATATGGCTTTTTTTTTTTTTTTTTTTAATTCTAAAGAGTTTTCTCCCATGGTTCATCCCGCCTGTTATTCTCATGTGACCTTTATGGAGAGGAGATGAACTGAAACGGCCTTTGTCTCCAGTAGACTTTTTGCTGCAAATCTGGTTATGCAAACTATACTCTAATTATCCTAAAAGGCTGCCATGCTGGCAGATATTAATGCTGCTTTTCAAAATAATACAGAAGGTTAATTATGCTCTAATTGAACGGGATCTATTTTGTATAACCTGTTTTGTGCTTTAGTTTACTTAAGACCCAATATTCCAGTTTCATCTTCAATGTAGATTAACCCTTCTTTGACATGAGTATTATATATTGCAGTACACCTGCTCTATTATGTAGTATACTATAATAGATGTATAATGCTGTGGTTGTGTTTTGGATGGGTAGTGTGCCATTTGTACCTGTGCCTGGGCTAAAGTGATGCTCTTGGGCCTTCTCTAATTTTTACGCAAAGTCCCTTTGATTGGATAGAGTGGAGATGGGTTACAACACCTCTTTAGGTTTTTATTGCTGTCTGTGTCCCCGTAAAAGGGAAATGAACCCTCTCTATATGTTCTGGTAACCATTATCGCTTAAATTGAAGGTGAAAGAAAATCCCAGATGTTGAGTGGTCTCCAGAACAGGAATGGAGGTGTAGCACTTAATCCAAAAAATTAAAAGCCAGGCTAAGGCTCTACTATATTGTCCAAACACACACTGTATCAACAAAAGTATTGGGATGCCTGCCTTTACACACACATTAATTTTAATGGCATCCCAGTCTTACTCTGTAGGGTTCAATATTGAGTTGGTCCACCCTTTGTAGCTAGAACAGCTTCAACTCTTCTGGGAAGGCTGTCCACAAGGTTTAGGAGTGTGTCTATGGGAATGTTTGACCATTATTCCAGAAGCGCATTTGTGAGGTCAGACACTGATGTTGGACTAGAAGGTCTGGCTCGCAGTCTCCGCTCTAATTCATCCCAAAGGTGTTCTATTGGGTTGAGATCTGGACTCTATGCAAGTCAAGTTCCTCCACCCCAAACTCGCTGATCCATGTCTTTATGGACCTTGCTTTGTGCACTGGTGCTCAGTCATGTTGGAACAGGAAGGGGGCCATCCCCAAACTGTTCCCACAAAGTTGTCCAAAATGTCTTGTTATGCTGCTGCCTTAAGAACTTCCTTCACTGGAACTAAGGGGCCAAACCCAACCCCTGAAAAACCCCACACCATAATCCCCCCTCCACCAAATGATTTGGACCAGTGCACAGAGCAAGGTCTTCTCGTCCACATCCAGTACCTGACCTCACAAATGCACTTCTGGAAGAACGGTCAAACGTTCCCATAGACACACTCCTAAACCTTGTGGACAGCCTTCCCAGAAGAGTTGAAGCTGTTATAGCTGCAAAGGGTGGGCCAAGTCAATATTGAACCCTACAGACGAAGACTGGGATGCCGGTAAAGGTCATGTGAGCGTAAAAGCAGGCATCTCAATACTTTTGGTAATATGGTGTGAACAGGACTATCAATAGACAATTCAGTATATAACATCACATATAACTGTAATTTCTTTATTGAATAACCCAAAAGGAAAAATTGCATAAAGCACACTCTTATAAATATATAATACATATTTGGCCAATTAATAAAAGCAATTAAAACTGGGCCCCAATTCACCACTCAGACCATAATGTGGGAATCAAATATATATAATAATGTCCCAAATAGAAACATAAATCAATATCTTTATCCTCCATTTGTTTGTGTGATGCACAGTGGGGGTGATTTACTAAAACTGGAGCACACAGAATGTGGTGCAGCTCTGCATAGTAACCAATCAGCTTTCAGGTTTTACTGTCAAAGCTTAATTGAACAAGCTGAAGTTAGAAGCTGATTGGTTTCTATGCAGAGCTGCACCAGATTTTCCAGTTTTAGTAAGTCTACCCGTGTACCTTTTTTAGAAGGAAGTTGTGGTATGTGAAATATGTGGAGCAACAGAGGAATTCACTCTCCTATGCTCCTAACCACTGAACAAGGTAAAGAAGAAAATGAACTAATTGCAGAAGTCCCACCACCAAAGCATCAGAGACCTCGCTGAAATCACAGGACTTCAAGTGGACTCTGACTATGAAGGAAACGGACCATTCACTGTCCATGCGGGTATATGATATCAGGGGAAAATGCACACACTATATAGTAATGATCAGCCAAGCAAAGTGGTGTTGCCACCGCTTCTAGGATGGCCACAGAAGTCCATCCACAATCATGCAAAAGTAGTGTATTTCTTGTCCAACATTCCAACTTGACATAATGCGGCATAACAAAGGGACACCAGCTGTATCTCAATAATGCAACGCAAATATGGAGGTGTTCCTGGTCCTTGTACTCCTTAACCATTCTAAGTCCACTGACTCATGTCCGCTTGGGTGGAAAGAGGGGAATCCAGGGCAGTACTGCTATGCCTGACCCGTTTCGCTGGTCATGCCAGCTGCATCAGAGGCAGAAGTGCCCACTGAGCACGACAGGTGGTATTTTTCTTGCTATGCCAAGCTAAAGGGTGAACAGTTGAGGGAAGGTAAAATCTGTTCAACCATAGGGGTTGTACCATCCTTCAATCGTGAGTGTAAGCAAGCCCTATGAGTTTTCATGTTCCTGGTGATAACTACCCTTCAGGCAGTACTGCACCCTCTTGACACCCCAAGGCCAAAGGACAGGCTGTTTTATTTGAGCTTCACACCCAGCAGATCAAATACCTGGAGCAACAATAACAAACCGTGGCAAATGAAGGCAAATAACGGTTGCATCAAAACACAGTTTACAAACAGGTTATTACCAAAACCACTTATTGTGGGTACCTAAAACTTGTTTTAAGGGGGCAAAGTCTACACTACCTAGGCTCTCACTAAAAGAGGTGTAGAGGATATAAAAACACATAGTAGCTTTGCGTCCCAGTTCCTTCTTATCAGCCTCCCACTTGCCAATGGGCTACCTGCTGGTGGCCAGCGTTGGGGCCCAAGACCCAATGTGATTACAGAATTTCTGTAATTCCAACAAGAAAAGGGTAATAACCCTTTTGCAGTGGGGAAATAACAGAAAAGGCTGTCAGTGGTAAGCCTGGGACCTGTGCAACTGCAGCAGGATAGCTCTGTGGGCCGGAGAGACTACAGAGGGGAATTCTTAGAATATGGACCCTAGTTCTGGTGGCTACCAGGGATTTCCTCTCACTTTCTGTTGTGGCTATGTGATAGGAACTGAAGGGAAATCTCCACAATGGGTTAGATGAGGAAAAAAAAATTATGGGTTTTAAATCTTCATTACTCTCTTCACAATGGGGAAAAACAAGTTTTGCCTTCAGTTCTACTTTAATTTAGTAATTTCAACAATTCCTTCTGTCAAAGAGAAACTTTAGTCACACTTTTTTTTTAGTTTGCTCCACTTACCTGTCATGCAGCACTGTCCTGGATTCAAATACTCACCTGCCCAGCAGAGTCATCGTTGTCCTGCCGTGATCCTCTGATCAGGTGCAGCAGCCTGGGTCTCGCTCCGCCATTTTTTTCTTGCTCAGTCATTGGAGACCAGCTGCCTGTTCCGGGTTTAAGCGGCTGGTCTCCAATGATGACTACAGCTCTGTCCACTGGCCGCTGTTAGTCTCCTACTCCTGCAACCTCCTGGGATATGTGACGTGGAATCCCAGGAGGCTGAGGCAGCAGGAACACCTCATTCTCTCCCGACCTAAAGAAAAAGGGCCTATTTATGTTGCTGGGATTTAGCAGCCATGTACAGAGCCTTAGATTATCTGGGGAGAGTGGGTCCGCTTTACCTGAAAAGCTGGATTTTTTTAAGGCCCATTCATACGGGTGAACTAAAGCGTACAACCATGTGAGGGTTATGTTTGCCTGCATGGGGATGCACAGGTGTTTTGTGCATACAAGTTCCGGCAGTCCCATTCATGTTAGTGGGGGGGGGGGGGGGGCAGCGGCCGCACAGACACCGCTGCCGCAACCCTTTTGAAATCTGCGTGGCTGCATGTCCCTGAATGCACATGGTCTTCCTATGGGGTTCACGCACCTGCTCACTGCCACCCACTCAAAGCCAGAAGAGGCTGCAAGCTTTTGATGACTAAGGAAGACCAACATGGCGACACAGGACCTGGGGCAGGTTAATTTAGTGCTCTGGGTGAGGATGCACAACTGTGCCCTCTCCCCCACTCCTAGTGAGTGCCCTAGAATGGGTGTACCACCGTGTGCCCATTCACTGTCCTCTTGCACCGGCTGTCCATAGTTGGTGGCTGGTGCTCAATTTTCTTTGGGGGGGGGGGGGGGGAGTGGCCCACCCATCCGCCACCCCCCCCATCCGCCACCCCCCCCACCCTGGCCCCACCCTGGCCCTAAATTGATCGCTGCTTTGCTTGCCTGTCAGGACCCCTTGCCAGCCCCGCACTTACCCCATCCAGGTTGCGACTTTGGTGGCTTCCTCCCAATTCCCTGCGTCCGCTTCTCCTCCATGCCAATCAGGACGAATCCCCTGTATCAAATACGCGTTGGGGAAGGGGACAGGACGACACGAGGAGCAGTCTACCTGCCATAGAAGGAAACGCACATCACCCCCATACCTTTCCAGTATCTGATCTTATTGGTTATTGCTGGCAATAGAGTGGTGCACTAGACGCACTTTATAAATGTGAGTGCCCTGTATTAGGGTTTGTTTGCTTGTGTTCATTAAATTGTTTAAACCTACTCCACTATCAAGCGCTTTTATTTTTGCATAAACTGAGGTATTTCACTGAGGAGCCCTGGATGCAGTTTTTCCCTTCTGAGCCCAGAGGAGATTCAAGTGCGTGTTTAGACTTGGCTTAATCGCTAAGTTGCACACTCTAAGGTGAACGTACACTACCTAGGGGATCACTGGAGGGATCACATTTGAACACCTACCAAGCTGTTTTGTGATTGCATGGACTACCCTGCCTATTGATTAGAAGCACAGCAGGACACTCTGTCTGCACATGAGCACTTTACTACGTGATCTATATATAGAGAGAGAGAGAAAGAGAGTATATATATATATATATATATATATATATATATATATATATATATATATATATATATATATATATATATATATATATATATATATATATATATATATATATATATATATATATATAAAAATATATATATATATATATATATATATAAATATATAAATAAATTTTTTTTTTTCCTCGCATATATTTTATGGACTTCTACGAACGTTATGAATTTTACGAATCTGTTTTTTTTTCTCTAACATGAGCACTATATACTTACTACGCATTTGAGTTTCCACTCCCTTATTTTTTTTATTTATTATTTACTGGCACTTCACCATTGGTCAATATTTGTGTGTTTTCTATGTTATATATACATTTGGTATCCAATTATTGGGTGTATAGTGCATATTACACACCACAGCCCTTTTCAATTTATTTATTTTACAATTTGTTCTGATTTTAGCTGCTGTTTCTTATATTGATCCTATTACCTTTTACATTTTTTATATTTTTGATGAGATCCTATTTATAGCGTGGCGTAGTATTTACTCATTTATGTTTGCACGAATTGTGAGACGTGTTTAACGCCAGCAGCTTTTTCTTTCTCTATACATTTTAATAGGCATCTGGTCAGTGGTGGCTCGCAGGATTCTTTCTTTGTGTTTTCTAGGACTTAGGACTCGCAGCCAATTGGGTCCTAGGCCTGGTGACCAATCCGTCCCAGGACCTGCTTCCTGATTGGCCGGGAGGAGAAACAGAAAGACATTAGTGAATATCAATTCGCTAATGTCACACAACTGGGGTGGGCTGGGGGCGCAGAGCACTGCGCCCCGAGCCCACCCTTTTTGAAGCCAATTAGAGCCTCTAATCATGTGCTTAAAAAAAAAAACATTGAAATCTATGCCTTCGGTGCCCTGCATGTAGATTAGGGGCCCCCATGAGCATCCCGCCACTGGTTGGCATGAAGTGTGAACTGCACTTTTGTGGCCGTTTCCTTGATTTCTACGGCAGTAGCTGTCAAAGCAGACATGGAGCTACGTCCTGGCCCTGTTTACTAACCAGTGATCTTTAGCTTCAGTGCAATAAGGGGGCCTCCCAAACTGCTGCGCCCTGGGCGGCTCCCCTTCTGCTCACCCCTTGTCTCAGCCCTGCTGCTGCTCCACCGGATTACACTGAAAAAAAAAGCTGTTTTTTATTTTATTTTATTTTTTTTATCTAAACAACCTTGAACAGTAGATGCCATGATTTCATATCTACCCGTAACAAGGTAATCTTGTGAACCATTAATCGTTGTTTTTCTACCTTGTCTCCTACTTTCGGTGAATGATGGATTAACGTAAAGGACACTTAGCCGTACTTTGTATTATTATCGCCGATACGTTTCTGAATCTTTTTCATATCAATTTCCATTCCATAAAACCATTCTGTGGATTTAGTCACCCTTTATTGAAGTCATTACCTTTTTGCAGTAAAAGGGAATTGTGTAGCACCTGTAAAGTGATAATAAAGCGTGTTAGTGGACCAGATGTCGGGGGATATGACTCAGCCACGGGGAGCAGGGAGAGGCATTTGTTTGAAGATAAACGGTGGGATTAAGGACATGTTTTATTCCCTTCTAACCAGTGCATTGTGTTCTCTAAATTTGGATTGTTAGAACGTCAGCGCATGGAAGTCCATGTGAGAGGCGGAAGGGAAAGAGCCGATTTCTGTGACTTGTAGGATTTTTACATGTAGGTGTTTTTTATTTTATTTTATTTTTTTTCAATACATTGGGTGACTCCACCTGTCATAGCCTGGTCTTATCTGAGCTGCAGCTGTCATGCTGGTTTAACTGCTAAGAAGCGTCTGAGATTAGTGCGCTGTAGTCATGAGCAAAGCAGTGGGAGAGAAATGAATGGTGTAAACAACCTCACCTGACGGGAGATACAACATGACCAGTCATCGAACGGAAAATGTTATCCAATATTTCCTAAAGTAGTATTAAACCCTCAGAATTTTTTAGCTTAACAAATTGAGCACAATAAAAAAAACGTTCCTCAAAAACTTTATTGCCCCAAGTACCTAAAGTTTACAACTTTTTGAAGCTGCTGGCTTCTGCTCTCCCAGTGCTACTTCCTTGGAGTTCTGGTCTTCACAAGAAAGAGTTGGTGGTTGTAAAACCTTTTTTTGTTGATAAAAAAAGTAAACACGGCATTCTTACCTGCTCTGTGCAATAGTTTTGCATGGAGCAGCCCCGATCCTCTTCTTCTGGGGTCCCTTGCCGGCGCTCCAGGCCCCTCCTCTTCATCAGGTGCCCTCACGGAAAGCTGTGGGCACCTGTGCGGGCAAGCTCCTGAGTCCCGCTGCTGTGTCCATTGACTTTTTTTTTTTTTTTTTTTTTCCAATAAAATTTTTTTATTGAGCAAACACATAGTCCTAACAAAGTGTATATAGTATACAAAAACAGATTTTCAGGGTGTCACACAATACATTCAGCGTGTGCTATTTTGGCTTTGTTCTCGGACAATAAAACAGTTTCTGTTTGTGCAGACATCCCATAGAACAATTCAGACTATGAGTAGCCCTTTGCGTTTTGTGTACCAATAGATTCAATAGTTGAGTGTTGTTTTTTCCTGAGTGTCGTAAAGGTTGGTATTAGAACATAAAGGAGACAGAGAAGAACTAAGAAATGAAATGGCAGTAGGGGGAGGCAAAAAAAAAAGGGGGGGGGGGGGTTTAGGTTATTTCACTGCTGTATACATAAGTGATTTTCATGTTAGTCCATGGGGTTCCAGCCCTAAGGACCTTCATTATTCAAGAACTGGGTACGTAAGTCAAGTATCAATGATCACATCTCACTAAGTCAGCCATTTTGCATCTTGGTACTTAAAAAGGAGCCATGATTTCCACGATTTCCATAGTTTGTGGAATTTTTAATTTTTTTCCGAAGCCATGGCCACTGTCTCCTCCATTTTGTAAAGGGAGTCAACGGCAGATAGCCATTCTGTTACCGTGGGTACATGTGTTGTTTTCCAGTGCCCGGGGATAATTGTTTTTGCCGCATTTAACATACGGAGCACGACAGATTATTTATATTTGCTTAATGAGTAATTGGAGATATGCAATAGGCAGCATTCTGGTGTGAGTTTCAGTTTTTAGTCTCTGTTATTGAGTGGATCTGAGTGCAGGCCGCATCCCAGAAACTACGCAAAAGCGGGCAGTCCCACCAGATGTGCAGCATGGTACCTTTATCAGTACCACAGCACCAACATACGTCTGTTGTTTCTGGGTATCATGCGTGCAGCCTGGCCAGGGTGAAATACCGATTCGTCAATACTTTATATGATGTTTCTTGAGTACTGGAGCTGATGGAGCATTTGTGTGCGAGAATACAAGCGTTAAGCCATTTTTCGCCTGTAAAGTTCTGTCTAAGGGCTATTTCCCACTCTTTCTTATGCCTACATGGTGACCCGCTTTTGTAGGATTGTAACCAATCGCACATCATGGAGGTTGCTTTTCCAACTGGGGTTCCTGTAATGCATAGTTGTTCAAACCAAGTTGTCTCCTGTAAAAAATGTTGCCTGTTGGCGGTACAGAGGACATAATCCTGTAGCTGTCTATATTGCCAATAAGTGAAATGCTTAGCTTGCAATTCTGACCGCAGACAGTCAAAAGTTTTAAGCTTGCCATTTTCCACACAGTGGGAGACAGTCATGGGAGTCAAATCTGCTCTGTGGGGGAACGACATGGTGGTGTGGCCCTGCGCAAACTCTACGTTGTGGATCAGTGGCGTCAGTGGACCGGGGGTGAAGGCTATATTGTACGGTTGCGGAACTGTTTGGAAGACTCTTAATGTCGGTCCAATTGTGGGGTGTTAGGGTGGTAGGACATGCTTCCTTGGAGACCCATGGCAAAAACCTCAGGGGTGTCTTGGTCTGTAGGCCTTCTATTCCCACCCAGTCTTTGGAGGAAGCGTGGCGATTCCAGTCCAGGATTCGCGTCAAGTGTGTCGTGTAGTAATAATGTTTTAAAGTTTGGTAAGTTAATACCACCCTCTGTTTTTGGTTTAGTCAAAGTCAGCATGCTGATGCGTGACTTCTTCCCCGCCCAAATGAAGTCTCAATGTGGTGTTCAACTGGGAGAAGAACCTTTTTAGGTAGAAGAATGGGCAAATTATGGAATAGGTACAATACCCTGGGCAATACTGTCATCTTCACTACAGCCGCCCTTCCCAAACCAGGAAAGCGGTTTGAGATTCCAGAGCCGCATGTCCTGTTGTAGTTTGTGCAAGATAGGGTGAAAGTTTTGTGTGTAAAGACTGGCCAGGTCAGGTGTAAGCCATATCCTTAAGTATTAGAGCGAAGAGTCCACCCATTTAAAGGGGCAATTGGATTTGGCCTCTTGTAAGAGTCTGGGGTTCAGAGAGATAGTAAGTGCTTCTGACTTAAGTGCTTCTTGTCGTATTTGATCTTAAAATTGGAAATGTATCCATACAATTCAAATTCTTTTAAGAGGTTGGAGATCGATATGAGGTTGTGTGAGAACAAATAGAAGGTGGTCCGCATAAGCGGCTAATTTACAGTGTGTAGACCCTAGTGACAAGCCCTTGACTGACAAGTTCCTGTTTATGGTGTGTATGCATGGTTCTAGCATGAGTACGAATAATATCGGGGACAGGGGTAGCCCTGTATGGTGCTGTTATGTATCTGAGCTGGCTCTGAGAGTGTCCCATTAATCTTCAGTCTAGCTGACGGATTTCGGTATAACGCTGAAATCCATGCTAGCAGCTTGGGCCAAAGCCCAATATGCTTGCATACCGCAAACATAAAGTCCCACGCTACCCTATCGAAGGCCTTCTTCTGCAATTGGTTCCAAGGTCAAGGGGTCAGTCAGCAAAGTCGAGTTAAGCCACCAACTACAGGGTTTCGTAGGTACGTCCTGTAATCGCAAGGTCAGTGAAATAGGTGCGTGGTCTGATATGGTCCTCGTCCCTATGTGTGCGTCCTTCAAGATTGTTAGGTCCTTCTGTGACACAAAGATGTAGTCTATGAGGGAGTACTTGTTGTGGAATAGTAAGTATAGTCTCTCACCTGTGGATGTGTCACCTGCCAAGCGTCCGTCAAAGTCAATGAGTTCAACATTGTTCTGATTCATTTGAGTATGCGAAAACGTTATCGTCAATCTGCCATTGGAGGGGGTCCAACGGGATATTGAAGTCCCCGCCAAGGACTATACATCCAGAGGCAAACCACGACAGCTCATCAATCAGTTTTGGGCAGAAAAACATGTGCTGTATTGGGGAAATACACACTAGCTAAGGTAATAGGGAATTTCCCAATGTTTCCCTTGAGAAGGAGAAACCGGCCCCCCAGATCTGCCAATTGTTGAGTAAGCTCAAATCCCGAGTTCTTCCCTATCAATATGGAGATGCCTTTAGTCCTGGTCACCTGACTAGTGGCGTAGTAGGCTTTGGTAACCATCAGTCAGTTTAGGAATGGAATTTGCTCTAAAGCGCGTTTCCTGTAGAAACGCAAAGGCTGGCTTCCCCTTCCCATGGTGATGTAACAGCTGCGTTCTCTTTTGGGGCACATTGGGACCTCTAACATTATGTGGTATCACAGTTGGGCTGTTGCCCACTGAGGAATAGATCATGGTGAATGAGAGATCAGAGGTGCTATCACAAAACAAAACAAAACAAAAAAAAGGGGGGGAGTGTTAAGTAGTGAAAGTGAGGAAAGTAAAAGGAAGACGATCCCACTATCCCACACAAAGGACACAAAGGAAGTGGGGTCGGGGGATTTGGTAATTGGCCCCTAAGTATTGACACCTAGAGGTGTATGAATAAGTTGAAATTGTGATACAGCGTGTCAACAAGAACACCTCGCAGGAGGAATGTTACTGAAGTGCTAGTGTCACAGTGTCCACTTTGGGGAAGGTGGGAGGGGTGAGCAGAGGTACCACCGCTACCGGTCAGTAACAAGGACCGAAAAATCTAAGTCAACCGACCAATGACAAGAGCCGCCTCCCAACCCCCAAGTTGTATATTGCTTATTGTTAACAGCAACCGTGACCCCCTAAGGGGGTTTAAACAATCAAAACAATTAAACTCAGCCACACGGACTTACCCTTTACTAATTATGCGTGTAGCAGTAAAAATAAAATGCATAAACCAGGATAACAACATGTTATCATACATTCTAAAGCCAGTTCAAGGAGATGGGTGTGATAGAGGGCCCCAACGCTCCCAACTAGAGTGCCAGTGCCTTCTGTGAGAGAAGCCCCCAAGGAAGCGGGTTTTCAGATCATGTTCCTGTGAGCTGCCCACATACTGCAACTGCATGCAGAGGTGGCGATCAGCAATATGAAGAAGGGCGCTGTGCAGTGGGACCCTGCTGTGTGGTCTAAAGATAGAGGTGCGGAGTTCCACCCCTGTCCAGGTAAATATCTGTCATTACCGCATGTAAGGGGGGTTTTGGCAGTGATCCCACAGCCCAATCCCTGCTTGAATTGTCCGAGCTTCCATCTCCAGTCTGAAAAGAGAAAAGGAAAGGGGCAGCTACGGCAAATGGGCATAGTCCCAAAAAGGCCATCAGGACTATCGTATAACAGGTTGGACCGTGAAGGGTTGGTACAGTCACCCTGGGGAATCCCATTCGCTGCAGATCCCCTGACCCATATAGTTCCATTCAGTGGTAGGGTAAGAAAAACAAGGAGCATGCAGATGAGTGGGTCGAGCTCAGCCCTGTGTCCATTGACTTGACAGCGAGACTTGCCCCCGCCCCCTGCTCCAGTGTCACAGGATTTGATTGACAGTAGTGGGAGCCAATGGCTCCTGCTGGTATCAATCTGTCCAATGAGGAGAGTGACAGCGGTTGGAGCCGCTGCACTTGTGCACTTTGCTGAATCAAATCAGGCTCAAGTAAGATAAAGGGGGGTCTGGGGGGGGGGGGGGGGGAGATGCTGCAGCACAGGTGTTTTTTCAGCTTAATGCATTAAGGTGAAAAACCTCAAAGTGATACACCTACATTTTTTTTTTTTTTTAGTTAAAAATAACAAATATGTTATACTTACCTGCTCTGTGCAGTTGGTTTTGCACAGGCCAGCCTGAATCCTTCTCTTCTCAGGTCCCTCGCCAGTGCCCCTTGGCCCCTCTCTCCTGTTGAGTGCCCCCACAACAAGCAGCTTGCCCCGCCCCCTCTCTCCTCATTGGCTCATTGACTGACAGCAGCGGGAGCCAATGGCTCTTCGCTGCTGTCTCAGCCAATGAGCAGGGAGAGTCCCAGACAGCCGAGTCTCTCGTGCAACATTGCTGGATCGAGATGTGGCTCAGGTAAGTATTAGGGGGGCTTAAGGCGGCTGCTGCACACAGAAGGCTTTTTATTTTCATGAATAGACTGCAGGAAGATAAAAAATGCATATGTAAGTTGCGCCCGCAAAGGTAAACGGTGTTCAAATCACACATGTGAAGTATGGCCGCGATCGCCAGAATGAGAGCAATAATCTAGCAAAAGACCTCCTTTGTAACTCTAACCTGGTAGCTTAATTTTTTTTAAAGCGTCGCCTATGGAGATTTTTAGGTACCGTAGTTTGTCGCCATTCAATTTCAAAGCATGACACGTTGGGTATCTCTTTACTTGCAGTAATATATCATCTTTCACATTATACAAAATAATTGGGCTAACTTTACTGTTTCGTTTTTTTTTTTAATTCATGAAAGTGTGCTGCGCAAATACAGTGTGAGATAAAATATTGCAACAACCTCCATTTTATTCTTTAGGGTCTCTGCTAATATATATATTTTTGCACTTACATAACATATCACGATCTCAGTGCAAGGTGATAAGCAATAAAAACATTCCACGAGGATCAACGATAAGACTCGGGTGACGTCACGCTAGTCACGTGGTTCCGTACACGTTACGTCCCAGGTGGCGGGACTTTATCAGCGGATCTTTCATCACCATGGTGTAAGAGGTTTTGGATCTTCTACACTGTTTTGCCACGAATGAAAGGTGTTATTCGGAGTGTGGCCGTGCAGCTGTTTTCTTCTTTGCTTCTATTTTCTACATGATTGCAGAGCCTGCGCCTGAAGTTGTGAGTGGGGAGGGCGGCTATTAGAGACACCAACACGCTTGGAGCGGCATCGCTACCTCGAAAGTGGCAGTTAGATGGTTAAGACAAAGCATTTATAACTGACAGGGGGGCTTACAATGATCAGCTTTTATTTATGTAAAATTTTTATCCCAAAAGGGGGTAAAAAAACAAACTGTTGCCGTACCCTTCAAAATTGGTTAGCTGGAGTTCAGCTTTAATTTGTTAGTAAAGTTTAACTAAAGGTGTCTCCATTGCTCCTCCATCCAGTGTAGACACCCTAATACAGGACGTGTTTAACTTGCTGAATCATCAGGTTTCCTCTACTCCCCTACGCTCCGACAGGGAGCTGTCCCTTGACCTCTCCATGTCCAATGCAAGGCTACAGTTTTTGCATTGGACTTGATGTGAGAGGACCTGGAACTGCAGGAGCATAGGGAAGATGAGGAATATACAAAGTAGGCACAGTGCTATACACTCCAACCAAAATGAACAAAAACTCAGTGAAATCCAAGTCCAAGCATACATTCTAAAGTGCAAATTGATAGCCATGCTCAGTGAATCTGTGCTGTAACTGTAATGCTGCATTATTAAATAATGCATTAGTGTGTATGTGATCCAGTTAAGTGCGTCCACACCATTCCAGTTTGTGATTCCCCAATCCACACCACACTCACCAGAGATTGACTCCTTGAATTAACGAGAGTCAAATAACGCCCAAGGTGTTCCCTGGCAGGTCAGCACCCCCTGATAGCAAGCAATTGAGCTGCACGTTTGAAAATGACTTTCTAACCTATTGCTAGACTTGCCAGGCTTCACAAGTTTGTTGCACAATTGCAGCAAGTCCGCATTGCACGACTCCAGATCAACTTTCTTTGCAAACATTCTGCAAGCCTGCTGCAAGTTCTGGTTCAGTTATGTTGTGCAGTAGTCCTTCCACCACAGGGGGGCACTGTGGCTGAACTTTCATGCTGTAGACTTGCAGAGCTCTTGCTGTAGACTCACCACTGCAACTTTGATTTTGCTAGAGACTTGTCACGCAAATTTGCAACAAATTTTGAAAAGTATCTACAAGAACTTTGTACTTCGTGTGCTCTGCAAATGTACAACTTGCCAATGAAAATGTGCAGCAAGCTAACAGAATTGCAATTCAACACAGCCACATATTTGTGGCAAGTGTCACTCCTCCTGGAGTGCCCCTGTGAACAGCGATCTGCGGTGGAGAGGGTGGTAGAGCAGTGGCTGCCAGGCATTCAGGAGGTGATACTGCTGCCTCCTGAAATAAGATGACCAGATTTTCAAAATGAAATCCAGGGACAGCCTACTGACTACGGCCACTTTTAGACCGCTTTCACACTGGGACGGCGGGTCCGTTAGCGGTAAAGCGCTGATAGTTTTAATGGCCCTTTACCGCTGTTTAAGTGGCGCTTTTCGGCCGCTAGTGGGGTGCTTTTAACAGACCCCAGTCAGAAACGGTAGACCCCTTTTTTCCAGCAACATTAGACCCCCCCAAGCAAGAATAGACCCCACTGCAACAATGGATACCCAGTAGTGACAATAGATCCCAAGCATCTGGCATCAACAGACCCTCGACGCCCCTTGCCATTGCATAAGTTCAGTGCTGGAGGTGCTGCATTCCTGCTAGGGAAAAAGTCTTGGCATGTACCCTAATACTGTATTTATCGGCGTATAACACGCACCCCAAGTTTAGGAGGAAATTATAAGGAAGAAAAACTTACATTAAAATGCCCATCAATGCAGCCTTATCGGTGTCCATCTGCAGTCTTGCTCCAGTGTCTATTGCAGCCTTGTCAGTGCAGCTTTGCCCCAGTGCAGCCTTGTCAGTGCAGCTTTGCCCCAGTGCAGCTTTGCCCCAGTGCAGCCTTGTCAGTGCAGCCTTGTCAGTGCAGCCATGCCCCAGTGCAGCCTAGTGTGATCGCCGCGATCCCTGCCGACATACACAGCCATTTGTAAATTCAAATATGGCGCCGAGACTGCAGGGACTCGGCGGAGCCGAGATACACATACCCGAGAGTCCTCGGCTTTTCTCGGCGCCGCTTACAGTCCCGCCCAGTCCCACCCTATGATGGACATCACACAGGTCCAATGGCGGGACTGTAAGCGGTGCCGAGGACTCTCGGGTATGTGTATCTCGGCTCCGCCAAGTCCCTGCAGTCTCGGCGCCATATTTGAATTTACACAAGGCTGTGTATGTCAGCTGCGATCGCTCCGATCACACAAAATTGGCGGGGATCGGCCTATAACATGCACCCACGATTTTCCCCTGATTTTCAGGGGAAAAAAGTGCATGTTATATGCCGATTTAAATACGGTAAGTCTCCTTTTTTTTGCATGGTATGTTATGTTTTATAGAAAACAAAGAGAATTAAAAAGGGTCTTCCTGTGCCAGTTAGGCCCCTTTCACACTGGGGCGGCGGGGGAGTCGGCGGTAAAATGCTGCTGTTTATAGCGGCGGTATTCGGCCGCTAGTGGGGCGGTTTTACCCCTCCCCCCAGTGGCCAAAAAAGGTTTAAAGCCGCCCTCAAAGCGCCGCTACAGCGGTGCTATGCCGGCGGTGCTATGCCGGCGGTATAGCCGTGCTGCCCCATTGATTTCAATGGGCAGGAGCGGTGTATACACCGCTCCAAAGATTCTGTTTGCAGTTGTTTTGTTTTTTATCCCTCCTGCCAACACACCGCTCCAGTGTGAAAGCCCAAGGGCTTTCACACTGGAGACACAGCAGCGGCAGTTTCAGGTCGGTTTGCAGACGCTATTATTAGAGCAATGGCGCCTGAAAGGGGTGTGTGAAAGGGGCCTTAAAGTGGTGTTCTGGCCGAAATTATAGTTTTTAAATAAAAACACCCCTATAATACACAAGCTTAATGTATTCAAGTAAAGTCAGTCTGTAAACTAAGGTCTGTTTTCTTAGTTTATAGCAGTAGTTTGTTATTTTATAAGCTTACAACAGGCCGTGGCCATCTTAAGTGTGGGCATCTGAAGCCAGCCTGTATTTCTTCCTGGATCTCATCCCTGCAGATCTCGCACATGCTCAGTGCAGCACAAGCAGTGTAATAGGTTTCAGGTCAGGTTTCCAGAGCAACGGCAGTGTCAGAGGAAGTTGCCGCCCCTTCCCAGAAGGCATTGCAAAGAGGAAATGATGCGATGGGCCACGGCCAGGGAGGAGGAAGTGAAAAATGAATACAGCAGATATACAGTAGGTGCTGAGAAAAAAAAAATATTCAATTCGTTTACAGTGCGCAGTTTAGTGAGGGGATGCTGAAGAGTTTTAAAAGTGGGTGGAACTCCACTTTAAGGCAAAGCATGGGGGGTGAAATATTACATTTTTGATACATTTACTTCAGAGTTGACCCTGCAGAATGACTCCTGGGCACCGATTAGCATGTTGTAGCTTTCCTGAAATATGTCAAGCTACTTTTAACTGTATGGATGTGACCACAGATGTGGTCGGTAAATGGAATATCATTAGTCAAGATTTAGGAAAGTTGCCAAGTGTGGTCATGATGTCTTCTTTGCCATGCAGTGTATCTACAACAAAATGACGGTGGGGGTTAAATGATTGTTCACATACAATATGAGTTATAGGAATCTGTTTGGCTTCTCACCAGTTTCTTGTGTAACAGTGAGCATATGCTGAAATTGCTTTTTAGATTACTTATGGGTGTAACAGGTGAGGACATCTCTTTTGTTACCAATATACCAGGCATAGCACTTAGTATCTGATGCCATACCAGGTGCCCTGGAGGCGAACTGCATGAGAGCTTATGCTGTTAAACCGAGAAGTTAGGATAACGTGCTAAATTGTACATGTCCACAGCTCCCAACTGTCCCTGATTTCGAGGGGCTGTCCCTGATTTGGAACAAAGTCCTTCTGTCCCTCTTTCCTGCTCATTTGTCCCTCATTTTGATCTGATCTATAGAGTTGTATATAAAATGCACATTTTAGCTTTCAGAAAGTGTTTCCCAGTGCTAAACATTTCATCCAATTTCGAAATTGTTGCATTTGCAAATTTCAAAAGCCAATACAGTAAAACCTTGGTTTGAGAGTACCGTGATTTGAGAGCATTTTGCAAGACAAGCTAAATTTTTAAATACAATTTGATATACAAGCAATGTCTTGATATACAAGTAGCTTCATGAGCGATATGACGCTACTTGTATATGAAGACATCGCTTGTATATCAAATCAAATTGTATTTAAATTTCTTTCTTCTCTTTAACAACTGAGTATAAAAGAGAAGAAAGGCGCCTCTAATGCCGCACGGTCGGAATTTCCGACAACAAATGTTAGATGTAAGCTTGTTGTCGGAAATTCCGACTGTGTGTAGGCTCCATCGGACATTTGCTGTCGGAATTTCCGACAACAAAAATTTGAGAGCTGGACCCCAAATTTTCCGACAACAAAATCCGTTCTCGTAAATTCCGAGCGTGTGTACCCAATTCCCAATCACAAAATTCCACGCATGCTCGGAATCAAGCAGAAGAGCTGCACTGGCTATTGAACTTCATTTTTCTCGGTTCGTCGTACGTGTTTTATGTCACCGCGTTCTTGGCGATCGGAATTTCCGTCAAGATTTGTGCAACCGTGTGTATGCAAGACAAGTTTGAGCCAACGTCCGTTGGAAAAAGATCCAGAGTTTTGTTGTCGGAATGTCCGATCGTGTGTATGAGTCATTAGTGTAGCAGGCGTTATTGCGCTAAAAATACCGCCTGCAAACCGACCCAAAACAGCAGCTGCTGTTTGTTCAGTGTGAAAGCCCGAGGGCTTTCACACTGAAGCGGTGCGCTGGCAGGAGAAGAAAAAAACTCCTGCCAGCCGCATCTTTGGAGCGGTGGAGGAGTGATGTATTCACCGCTCCTAAACCGCTCCTGCCCATTGAAATCAATGGGGCAGCGCGGCTATACCGCGGCAATACCGCGGCTATAGCCGCGCTATTCGAGTGGTTTTAACCCTTTTTCGCCCGCTAGCGAGGGTTAAAACCGCATCGCTAGCGGCCGAATACATCCGCTAAAACAACGCTAAAAATAGCGCTGTTTTACCGCCGACGCCCCCCACCACCCCAGTGTGAAAGGGGCCTTATACTCTGGAGCTCCTGCTGGATTTTGCTTCTAATCCCCTTGTGGAGGCTTCCATTTGTGGACGGACATTTTATGGTTACACAAACTGGTCACATTGTTATAATCTTTTTATATGGACTATAAACTGAAGGACTTATAAATAAATGGTTGTGGAACGAATCACTTGAGTTTCCATTATTTCTTATGGGGAAATTCGCTTTGATATACAAGTGCTTTGTATTACAAGCATGTTTCTGGAACTAATTATACTCGCAATCCAAGGTTTTACTGTATAAAGAAATAGTAGTGGTAAAAAAAAGAGCGCTTGTGGTTTTTACTAATCCTCTTTTTGTTTAATTCTCCTTTAAGGAGGTGTGACAGGGGGCGTGTCCTATGCCTAGATACCTTTTTGCTTATAGGTGTCCCTCATTCCCATCTCAAAAAGTTGGGGGGGGGTATGTATGACATGTCGCTGATAATTGCCAACCGCCTGTTGCGTGTTGGACTGATGCACAGTGATCTATATAAAGCTGCATTGCAGTATCGGTGAACCACGGCACCTCAGTATTTGGAAGATTATTTTCAGTCTAATAAACCACCAATAGATTGCAAATCTCCGGAGCTCAGTGCTAATATCAAGGCCAATGTACGGCCGGCATGGAGAATGTTTGCACTGTGTCTCCAACACCTACTTTATCTCTTTTAGCCTCTGATTGTTGATCTTCGGCTCAGTAGTCAGCACTATAGAAGCAGAGCATTTGGTTGATTTCAGGGAAGTGAAAGAAGTAAAAGATTTGCTAGATTTCCAGGAAGTGAAAAAAAAAAGTCTATCACGATCAGAGATGTAAATGTTTATATAAATGACTGTACGGTGCACACAGCGTTCATCTGCGGTTTCTTGGTTAGATCACATTGAAAATCACATTGGCATGAACGGGCTTTGCAATCCTTGTGTATATCAAATACATGTGTTCTGCAGTCTACAGCAGAACACATGTATTTGAGAGTCCCTGATTTTGAGGGACTCTCCCTTATTTGAAGCAATGTCCTCCTTTCCCCCTCGTTTGTCCCTCATTTTGCTCTGATCTATATAGTTGTATATAAAATGCACTTTTTATCTTTCAAAAAGTGATTCCCAGTACTAAAACATTCATCCAATTTCTAAATTGCTGCATTTGTAAATTTTAAAAGCAAACATCAAGGAATAGTAGTGGTAAAAAAAAACACTTGTGGATTTAATTAACCTTTTTTTTGGGTTGATTCTCCTTTAAGGGGGTGTGGCAGGGGGCGTGCCCTATGCCTACATACATTTGCTAGTAGATGTCCCTCATTCCCATCTCAAAATGTTGGGAGGTGTGCTGTTTTAGGGATTGGTTTCGTGTATATGTAATGTGCACTGCCATGATTATCAATGGGATGCCAGGAATAGATGAGCACTTTCACAAGAGGACAGATCCAGGGGTCCCCAGTAAAGTTAGAAAAATAAAAAATAAATTCTTTGGACATGCAACCACCATTAAACATCCTTTTTAGTCAGTACAGCTGTGACTGAGTCCAGCGGTTACTGTGTGGAATATACACAATATTTTCAAAAGTATTGGGACGCCTGCCTTTACACACACATGAACTTTAATGGCATCCCAGTCTTAGTCTGTAGGGTTCAATATTGAGTTGGCCCACCCTTTGCAGCTATAACAGCTCCAACTCTTCCGGGAAGGCTGTCCACAAGGTTTAGGAGTGTCTATGAGAATGTTTGACCATTCTTCCAGAAGCACATTTGTGAGGTCAGGCACTGATATTGGACTAGAAGGCCTGGCTCGCAGTCTCCGCTCTAATTCATCCCAAAGGGACTCTGTGCAGGTTAGTTAAGCTCCTCCACCCCAAACTTTAACATCCATGTCTTTTTATAGACCATGCTTGGTGCACTGGTGAGCAGTCATGTTGGAACAGGAAGGAACCATCCCCAAACTTTTCCCACAAAGTTGAGAGCATGAAATTGTCAAAAATGTCTTGGTATGTTGATGCCTTAAGAGTTCCCTTCACTGGAACTAAGGGGTCAAGCCCAACCCCTGAAAAACAACCCCACATCATAATCCCCCCTCCACGAAATGATTTGGACCAGTGCACAAAGTAAGGTCCATAAAGACATGGATGAGCGAGTTTGGGGTGGAGGAACTTGATTGACCTGCACAGAGTCCTGACCTCAATCCAATAGAACACCTTTGGGATGAATTAGAGTGGAGACTGCAAGCCAGGCCTTCTAGTCCAACATCAGTGTCTGACCTCACAAATGTGCTTCTGGAAGAATGGTCAAACATTGCCATACACACACTTAAAAACCTTGTGTACAGCCTTCCCGGAAGAGTTATATATACACCTTCGGTTTTTGATCAAATTAGCTACGAGTAAGCATCTTTGGATGTGAAACGCGTTAGCCATTTGATTCCCGCTGTGCCCACTTTTTGTAAGAGTCCTGACCTCAATCCGATAAAACACCTATGGGATGAATTAGTGCGGAGACTGTGAGCCAGACCTTCTCATTCATTATCGGTGCCTGACCTGACAAATGCTCTTCTAGAAGAATGGTCAAACATTCCCATAGACACACTCCTATAACTTGTGGACAGCCTTCCCAGGGGAGTTGAAGCTGTTATAGCTGCAAAGGGTGGGCCAACTCAATATTGAACCCTACAGACTAAGACTGGGAAGCCATTAAAGTTCATGTGCGTGTAAAGGCAGGCGTCCCAATACTTTTGTGTGTGTGTGTGTAATAATAAATATATATAATTAAAAGATGTAATGGAAAAAAAAAATGGAAAGCAACAAAATTGAAAAAGAAAAGCGTATGCATTGCCTTCTATAACAAAGTATACTTTTTTTTTTTTCTGAAAAGTATGCAGCACTTGCAATTGTAATTCCTCAAAGGCTAACTAGACAAATATATGATTTACATTATTTGTTCTTGGAGAATAAATACACGTGGATTACTTGAGAATGGTCTCTTTTTCCACTGGAACCTTTGTGGAGGATGTGATGAGGTGGATATCCTGCGTGAAGGCTGCTTTTCTGAAAGCGCACAGCCTTATCTTACTAGCTGCTTTGCTGGCTGCTGGCTGGATTAATAGTTTGCTGTGGAGATTAGCATCAATGGCTGGTAGGTTTTCATTTTATCTTTTTTGGATCCAAAGTATTATTTCCTGGTAAATGGTTGGGTAAAGGCTGTTTGTGGCCTTGTAGAAGAACTTGAACCTCAGCTGCTGATGTGGATACTCGAAAGTAGCTTTTCTTAACTTTTTTTTTAACATGGAAGCACTTTTCAGCCTCAGAGAACCTCTGCTAAAAATCACTAAATTTACAGCTAATGTTGTGTTAGTGGGATGGCCTGTTATGAGAATGGCCCTTACATTGGTGGTCCTTGGGTAGAATGGTCCTTACATTCATAGTCAGTGGGAGGAATGGTCCTTACATTATTGGGTAGTTGAACAACGGTATTTACATTGGTGGACGGTGGGAAGAATGCCCCTTACATTGGTGGACAGTGGGGAGAATGATCCTTCCTTTGGTGGATAGTGGGAAGAATGCCCCTTACATTGGTGGACAGTGGGGAGAATGACCCTTCCATTGGTGGATAGTCGGAAGAATGGTCCTTACATTGGTGGACAGTGGGGAGAATGATCCTTCCATTGGTGGATAGTGGGAAGAATGGTCCTTACATCGGTGGACAGTGGGGAGAATGATCCTTCCATTGGTGGATAGTGGGAAGAATGCCCCTTACATTGGTGGACAGTGGGGAGAATGACCCTTCCATTGGTGGATATTGGGAAAAATGGTCCTTAAATTGGTGGACAGTGGGAAGAATGGTCCTTACATTGGTGGTCAGTGTGAAGAATGCTGCTTACTCTGGTCACCAGTGTGAAGAATGCTGTTTTCATTGGTGGTCAGTGAGAAGAATGGTCCTTACATTGGTGGTCAGTGAGAAGAATGGTCCTTACATTTGTGGTTAATAGGAAGAATTCCCTCTTCCTTACAGCTAAATAAAAAGATAATTGTCAGTGGTTGCCTCTACAAGAACCTTAGGGTTCTGCTGATCCCTGGTTGAGAAAGTTTGTGCTAAAGACAGTATGCGTTTTCTAATTCATTATGACCCTAGAGTTTTACTACTTCATATTTTTTAACCTCCTTTTATTAAAAGGGAAGGAAAAATCCTTCCTTGCAATGGCCCCTCGCCGGACTGCAAGGGTTAAATGCTCATTTTACCTGCCTCATCTAATTCTCCCTTGGCCGCTCTTCTTTTCACTAATGCCCTGGCTTGTGGCTGTCTTTTGTTGCCCTCACATACAATGCAGGGCTATTGGTCTTGCATTGTACTTGATGTTCGAGTACCTGTGACTCAAAGGAGCACCTTCAGAAGGAGGCTGCAGATGCCCGTAACATAGCGTGGAGGGAGCCTACAGAAGCAAGGCATTAGAGAAGCCCACTGCAAGGATGGATTTTTCTTTTTCCTTGAGTTCAGCTTTAAAGTGAAGTAGTATTCATATTTTTTTTGCCTCGCATAATGCATTATCTAGGAGTTAAATCATATCTAAACCCACAAGCAAAAATGTAATACACAGTTCACTCACTGACAATGCTCGTGAACTGTACTGTACTTATGGAGGAGCAGGGTTCTTACTCTGGGGCAGGACTACACAACACTTTCCTCTTTTATTTTACCAGATGCTTTGTAGTCCACAGAGATGGCTGAGATAATACGCGCTTTACCTCTACCCTTCTTCAAACACCTACCAATGTTGTTTTAGGGGTGTGTTTTATTTTGAGGAGGCATCGGTAAAATGAGAGCGTACCCTACGGGTAGGGCATGGGCATGGCCAGGGCTCTTTTTTCAGCGGGAACGAAGTTCCGGCACCTCCTGGACTTACTGTATGTAATGGCAAGGGGTGCTGGGGTGTGCTGCAGGGTATTGATGCTCACTGCTGGGGGGATCTATTCTAGCTGGAGGAGGATCTGTTTTTGCAGGGGGGTCTATTGTTGCTGAGGAGGTCTATTGTTGCTAGTGGTGGGTCTTATGTTGCTGGGGGGTCAGTTGTTGCTGAAGTAGATCTACTGTTGGGTGAGCGGTCTATTGTTGATGGCTGCCAGAGAGTCTATTAATGCTGGCTGTGCAGAGATCTGGGAGTCTATTGTTGCTGGGGGTGGGGGGGGGGGGGGGCGGGATTTTGTTGTGGGTGGTACATTGTTGTTAGGGGGATCTAATGTTGCTGGCTGAAGGAGATCTATTTTACTGCTTTTCTTGATATCGTTACCAAATTCCATACAAATTACTTAGCACCACAAAATGATACTTGGTTCTGTATTGTCTAAAAGGGGCGGTACTGGGAGGTGGGTAGGGGATGGAACCAAGGGACGGTGCTCGGAGGTGGGTAGGGGTGGGGAAAAGGGGAGTTCCTGCACCTGTTGTCTGAGAAAAAAAGCCCTGGGCATGGCTATTATCATTATATTGATTCTGAAGTATATGAGGCTGTAATATAAACCATACAAGCAGATGTTCTTCAAGAGGTTGTACTGGCAGAATCTCTTGCAATCCATTAGAATGTGTCAGAGTAATTTATTGCAAGTCAGTTCATGGTTATTGTTCAAAATATGTTTAATTTCTTTGGTAGTTTATCTTGTGAAATATTCTTGAAGCCTTATTCATGCAAAACATTGTGAACGTGTCTTTGCAAGGGATAAAAGAGTTGCCAAAACTGAGATGCCAGACATATGTACTTCTGGTTGGTAAAAATGCCTCTGAACCCTGCAGTATGCAAATCTCAATTGACCACGTCTGGCCACTGGCATGCCCTTGCAACCCCCCAAAAAAATTCCACAGAGCATTGTGGGCACCCACGGGATCCAGCTGAAATGTGGCAAATGGATAATGTTGTGCCAGAGCTCAGAATTAGAACTGAACTCAATATTTGCATGCTGCACCTACCTACACCATTGGCAGGTACCTGCAATATAAAAGGGTCTGCTTTACTCAACCATCTCTTTAACTTTTATCCTTTTTGTAGTTCCCCTTTTATAGCAATTCTGTTTAGTAAAATGAGAACAGAATTTGTGTAAATCTTTTAGAAAAACAAAACTATTAAAGACTTTTTTTTTTTAGAGTCGCTCTAAACCACCTAAAGTCCTAAAACTAAGTGAACCAAAAACAGGACAGGATCCAAGTTTGAAAGCGATCCAAATGTCCCAAAAAAAAAAAAAAAAAAAAAAAAAAAGTAATCCAAAACTAAATAAAAACTGCCAATCTCCTCCTTTTCTTTCCTATGCCTCCACTGCAAACAGTGCATAAACAGAGACACTCATCAGAAGCCTATTAGATCTGATGGGTCTAATTGTCTTAGTCCAATGTGCATGCTTGTTGTCACCTCTTGTGTTCCTTTGCTTCTTCAAACTCCGGCCATCACCAGTCTCATTTTAACTGCACTCTCTACAGCATTCAGCTTCTCTCTGGCTTCACAGTGTTCAACCCTATGGGTTTCATCTGTAGCACCCTCCTAGATAGGTGCTCGGATAGTTGGGTAAGTGTTGGTGTTTGTTTTTATTTGGTAAATTGATTAGTAAATTTAGTTGCCACGCTGTAGTCAGTGTGGCTGTAATGTTGGTTAAAGTAAAATCATAGTTTGGCTCACTGTACTCAGTGTGCTGCAATAGTTTAGTTAGGCCTGATCCTTGTGCTCTGCTGCTGCCAGTCTGCCTGATAGGTCCCGCTGTATCCAGGCAGCTTGAGAAGTTTCTGGATGATAGGTGTGGAGCTATGCAGATGGCAGCAGGAGTATTGATAGAGCCTTGGCCTATCCCAAAGAGGCAGGCTCTGAAGGCGGGCTGGGATATTTATTCTTAGAGCACACATAGCTCTGGGTCTTGTCACAGAGTGAAGAAGTCAAGCCTGAGAGCGGCTTGCTGGCCACCCAGGCATAGGCTGCCATGAGGAGGCCTCAGGTGAGCGACCTGAGGAAAGAATGCAGAGACCCGGGTGCTTAGAAGAAGCTGACTGAGGGAAGCTGTCTGCCACAGATCTGTCTGATATCACTGGAGGGCATCGCTTCAAAGGTTGGAAGGAGGCATCCATCTGTTCTTGGGCCTTGTGAGTACAGACATTGCTGGATCTTGGGGACCTAGTGTTTTACCTCCCCCTCTTGTGCACAGTTATAGTCAGCTGTGGGTCTATAAAAGGGGACACCGGCGAGTGTCCAGATACTTTGCTGTTTTAAGGCACTAAATTCTACTGGCTCTACTGCTACTACTTAAAGTGGTTGTACACCCTGTACAACCACTTTTACCTACAGGTAAGCTTATATTAAGGCTTACTTGTAGGTGCTTGAAATATTCACGGTTTAGGAGATCTTTACGAAAAAGCCAAACGCCAATGACTACGGCGCATGCGCCAATGTCATTTGCTCATGCGCACTTTAGAAAAGGCGCATCGTGCCATTTCAAATAGGGGTCAGGCCAAGTGCTCAGGAAAGCTGGCCTGGAAGGAACTTTTCGGCCATAATTCCAAAAGAGATGTTTGGCGCACATCACCAAAAGGACACCATACCCACCGTGAAGCATGGTGGTAGCAGCATCATGCTCTGGGGCTGTTTTTCTTCAACTGGAACAGGGGCCTTAGTCAAGGTAGAGGGAATTATGAACAGTTCCAAATACCAGTCAATATTGGCACAAAACCTTCAGGCTTCTGCTAGAAAGCTAAACATGAAGAGGAACCTCATCTTTCAGCATGACGACTCAAAGCATACATCCAAATCATCAAAGCAGTGGCTTCACCAGAAGAAGATTAAAGTGTTTGTTACCCCCCCCCCAAAAAAAATACGCATCCTGGTCCTTTAAAGCAGAATAAACAGCACAGTGCTTGTGCTGTGTAATCTGCCCCCCTCTAAACTGTAAAAAACTCTCCCTAAACCTGCCACTTCCTGTATGCCCTCTCTATACTGACCACGATAATCAGGGCTACTCAGCCCTAACCACCGTGGTCAGACTGCGTCCCTCCATCGTACGCTGCCCTGCTCTGCTCTCCTCTCTCCCCCTTCACCCCCTCCTTCCTGCCTGTCAGTGCCCTCTCTGTGTCTGTCTCTGCTCCGCCCCCCCCCCCCCCCGCTATTTAAAAAAAAAACTACAATGGTCACTGCCAGCCCCTCTATTAGAGGCTGGCATACCACACTTGTAAATGCTTTCTAAAAACTAGCATTCTAAATGGCTATTTAGAGCGGTCTTCAGGCCGGTCACGTGACCTGCAGCCGCTTTACAACTCCGAGACATGGCTTCTGCGGTAAAAGCCCAGCGGCCACGTGATCTCCCTGGGTAACGTCAGAGGGAGAACAAGGTCCCTCCCGCAGTAGCCGTAGTCATGTATCGGAGCTGAAAAACGGCCGCGTGTCACGTGGCCGGCCTGAAGACAGCTCTATAAAGCTATTTTACAGCGCTCGTTTTTATTAAGAATTTACATAGTGTGGTATGCCAGCCTCTAATAGAGCAGTTGGCAGTTTTTAAGAAATGGGCTTGACAAACACTTTAACTACTTGAGCCCCGGACCATTATGCTGCCTAAGGACCAGAGGTCTTTTTCCAATTTGGCACTGCGTCGCTTTAACTGCTAATTGCGCAGTCATGCAATGCTGTACCCAAACGAAATTTGCGTCCTTTTCTTCCCACAAATAGAGCTTTCTTTTGATGGTATTTGATCACCTCTGCGGTTTTTATTTTTTGCGCTATAAATGGAAAAAGACCGAAAATTTTGAAAAAAAATGATATTTTCTACTTTTTGTTATAAAAAAAATCCAATAAACTCAATTTTAGTCATACATTTAGGCCAAAATGTATTCGGCCACATGTTTTTGGTAAAAAAAATGTCAATAAGCGTATATTTATTGGTTTGCGCAAAAGTTATAGCGTCTACAAACTAGGGTACATTTTCTGTAATTTACACAGCTTTTAGTTTATGACTGCCTATGTCATTTCTTGAGGTGCTAAAATGGCAGGGCAGTACAAAACCCCCCCAAATGACCCCATTGTGGAAAGTAGACACCCCAAGGAAATTGCTGAGAGGCATGTTGAACCCATTGAATATTTATTTTTTTTGTCCCAAGTGATTGAATAATGACAAAAAAAAAAATATTTACAAAAAGTTGTCACTAAATGATATATTGCTCACACAGGCCATGGGCCTATGTGGAATTGCACCCCAAAATACATTCTGCTGCTTCTCCTGAATATGGGGATACCACATGTGTGGGACTTTTTGGGAGCCTAGCCGCGTACGGGGCCCCGAAAACCAATCACCGCCTTCAGGATTTCTAAGGGCGTAAATTTATGATTTCACTCTTTACTGCCTATCACAGTTTCGGAGGCCATGGAATGCCCAGGTGGCACAAAACCCCCCCAAATGACCCCATTTTGGAAAGTAGACACCCCAAGCTATTTCCAGAGAGGCATATTGAGTCCATGGAATATTTTATATTTTGACACAAGTTGCGGGAAAGTGACACATTTTTTTTTTTTTTTTTGCACAAAGTTGTCACTAAATGATATATTGCTCACACAGGCCATGGGCATATGTGGAATTGCACCCCAAAATACATTTAGCTACTTCTCCCGAGTACGGGGATACCACATGTGTGGGGCTTTTTGGGAGCCTAGCCGTGTACGGGACCCCGAAAACCAATCACCGCCTTCAGGATTTCTAAGGGTGAAAATTTTTGATTTCACTCTTCACTGCTTATCACAGTTTCGGAGGCCATGGAATGCCCAGGTGGCACAAAACCCCCCCAAATGACCCCATTTTGGAAAGTAGACACCCCAAGCTATTTGCTGAGAGGCATGGTGAGTATTTTGCAGCTCTCATTTGTTTTTGAAAATGAAGAAAGACAAGAAAAAACTTTTTTTTTTTCTTTTTTCAATTTTCAAAACTTTGTGACAAAAAGTGAGGTCTGCAAAATACTCACTATACCTCTCATCAAATAGCTTGGGGTGTCTACTTTCCAAAATGGGGTCATTTGGGGGGGGGGTTTGTGCCACCTGGGCATTCCATGGTCTCCGAAACTGTGATAAGCAGTCAAGAGAGAAATCAAAAATTCACGCCCTTAGAAAGCCTGAAGGCGGTGCTTGGTTTTCGGGGTTCCGTACGCGGCTAGGCTCCCAAAAAGTCTCACACATGTGGTATCCCCGTACTCAGGAGAAGCAGCAGAATGTATTTTGGGGTATAATTTCACATATTCCCATAGCATGTTTGAGCAATATATCATTTAGTGACAATTTTGTGCAAAAAAAAAAAAAAAATTGTCTCTTTCCCGCAACTTGTGTCGCAATATAAAATATTCCATGGACTCGACATGCCTCTCAGCAAATAGCTTGGGGTGTCTACTTTCCAAAATGGGGTCATTTGGGGGGGTTTTGAACTGTCCTGGCATTTTATGCACAACATTTAGAAGCTTATGTCACACATCACCCACTCTTCTAACCACTTGAAGACAAAGCCCTTTCTGACACTTATATATTTTTTTAAAGCAAATGCCCTACAGATTAAAATGGTGGGTGTTTCATTTTTTTTTTTCACACAGTATTTGCGCAGCGATTTTTCAAACGCATTTTTTGGGGAAAAAACACACTTTTTTAAATTTTAATGCACTAAAACACACTATATTGCCCAAATGTTTGATGAAATAAAAAAGATGATCTTAGGCCGAGTACATGGATACCAAACATGACATGCTTTACAATTGTGCACAAACGTGCAGTGGCAACAAAATAAATACATTTTTAAAAGCCTTTAAAAGCCTTTACAGGTTACCACTTTAGATTTACAGAGGAGGTCTACTGCAAAAATTACTGCCCTCGATCTGACCTTCGCGGTGATACCTCACATGCATGGTGCAATTGCAGTTTACATTTGACGCCAGACCGCCGCTTGCGTTCGCCTTAGTGCGAGAGCAGGGGGCGACAGGGGTGCTTTTTTTTTTTTTTTTTTTTTTCTTTATTATTTTTTTGCTTTTTTATCTTATTTTTAAACTGTTCCTTTCATTTTTATTTTTTTTTAATCATTTTTATTGTTATCTCGGGGAATGTAAATATCCCCTATGATAGCAATAGGTAGTGACAGGTACTCTTTTTTGAAAAAATTGGGGTCTATTAGACCCTAGATCTCTCCTCTGCCCTCAAAGCATCTGACCACACCAAGATCGGTGTGATAAAATGCTTCCCCAATTTCCCAATGGCGCTATTTACATCCAGCGAAATCTAAGTCATAAAATGCTCGTAGCTTCCGGTTTCTTAGGCCATAGAGATGTTTGGAGCCACTCTGGTCTCTGATCAGCTCTATGGTCAGCTGGCTGAATCACCGGCTGCATTCTCAGGTTCCCTGTTGAGACAGGAGAGCCAGAGAAAAACACGGAAGACGGTGGGGGGGGGGGGCATTCCCTCCCACGGCTTGTAAAAGCAGTCTAGAGGCTAATTAGCCGGCTGGCTGAAAAGAATGATACCAAGATGATACCTAAACCTGCAGGCATCATTCTGGTATAACCACTCAAAGTTGTGAATGGCGTACCTGAAGACAAAAAATGGTTAACAATAAAGCACAGTAAACGGTAAAGTATAAAAAATTGCATACCTGAAAAGCAAACATGATAAAGCATAATAACAATAAAACATTGCAGAATAGAATACAGTAAAAAAGAGCAGAACAATAGAGAGAATAGAGAGAGAGAGAACAATAAAACGACAACTATTTTTTTTTATTTTATATATATATATATATATATTTTTTTTTTTTTTTTTACACTTTTTTTGTAACTAACTTTTATAACTGTAACCGGTTCCAGGTTCGGGTCTCTCAAAATGCGATGGCATCTTGGGAGACCCTGTGAAAGTGCGCCTAGTCTGTGCAATGCTGTACCCTACGCTAATACTCAACTAGTGAATGGTAGCGTTCAAAACATTCACCAATGCAAAGACCAGGATTGTCAGGACAGGAGGGACAATAATAGCGGGTGTCACGCCTATATCCGCGCTAGCTGCAGACACAATATCTTTTTTGGGGGGTTCGCTGGGTAGGGGTACTCGGGAGGACATAAAGAAAATGCCTCTCATGCAGCCGACTGCATTTGGTTGGGGATGTGAATGGGGGAAGTACGGGCGCTGCAGAAGCGGTGGGTTCCCAATTAGGATTGGCGAATGCAGTAGGAAGGGCACTATGGGCACGACGGGCCTGTGTTTGTCTTTCTGGTGGCAGCGGGACACTACTTGTGCTTGCCATCAGATATTGATCCGTTCAGATACTATACCACTAAGGGAGGCGTATGCTGCGTGCGTGGGTGTTAGCGGTACTGGCGCTAATCTGACGCTGCCTGGGGCGACGCATATCACCGCCGGGCGATCAGGGGGCTAAACCTTTATTCGGTAATAAACGGCGGGTGCCCTGACACTATAAAAAATAAACAAACTAACCAGCGTCAACCGTAACGGTTATACGGTGATCAGTGGTGAAAGGGTTAACTAGGGGGCAATCAAGGGGTTAAAACATTTATTCGGTAGTATATGGGGGTCCCTGACGCTATAAAACGCTGACGGCGAACCTAAATATTTATGTCCCTAACTAGCGTCACCAGCGACACTAATACAGCGATCAGAAAAATGATCGCTTAGTGACACTGGTGACAGGGGGTGATCAAGGGGTTAAAACTTTATTAGGGGGGGTTAGGGGGGTATCCTAGACCTAAAGGGGGGTAATACTCACTGTCCCAACACTAACTGTCACAAACTGACACCAATGCAGTAATCAGAAAAAAAAAAAAAAAAAAAACTGCTGGTGTCAGTTTGTGACAGGGGGGGGGGGGGTGATTGGGGGGTGATTGGGGGGCGATCAGGGGGGGGATCGGGGTGTTTTGTGTGCCTGGCATGTTCTACTGTGTGTGTGTAGTGTTGGTGCACTCACATTGATGTCTTCTCTCCTCGGGCCGGAACGGAAATTACCGACCCGAGGGGAGATGACATCATTTCCTTTGCTGCTGTTTAGCATACAGCAGCAAAGGAATGATTCGATTGGCCGGCGGCGATCGCGAGGGGGGGGGGCACGAACGGATGGTCTCCCCCCTCACCACCGATCGCCGGGGCACAAAGGACGACCGCCTCGGGCACCGGGGGGGGGTCCAATCGGACCCCCCACCCGCGGAAGGCAAATCACGTACACTGTACGTGATTTTGCCTGTCCGTGCCACTTTGCCGACGTACATCGGCGTGAGGCGGTCGTCAAGTGGTTAAAGTTTTGGAATAGCCCAACCAGGGCCCAGTCCTGAATCCGATTGAAAATCTGTGGAGTGATCTGAAGAGGGCTGTGCACAGGAGATGTCCTCGCAATCTGACAGATTTGGAGTGTTTTTGCAAAGAGTGGGCAAATACTGCCAAGTCAAGATGTGCCATGCTGATAGACTCATACCCAAAAACACCGAGTGCTGGAATAAAATCAAAAGGTGCTTCAACAGGGTATTAGTGTAAGGGTGTGCACACTTATGCAACCATATTATTTTATTTATTTTTACTTCCCTCCACCTAAAAGATTTAAGTTGGTACAACCACTTTTACCTACAGGTAAAAATTATTTATCTTGTGTGTAGACTTTTTATATCCACTGTATATATTTGTTTCAAATAGCAGTCATCTAATGCCTGTAGGTAGATTTAACCAGGCCTTTTTTTCAGCGGGAACGCGGGGGAACGCAGTTCCGGCACCTTCAGCACTGAATGTATGTAATAGCGTGGGGTGTGGGGTATGCTGGAGGGTCTATTGATGTTGGCTGCTGGGGGATCTATTGTCACTGGTGGGGATCTGATTTTGTGTGATGGTCTATTGTTTCTGATGGGGAATCTATTGTCGCTGGGGGAGGGTCTTATGTTGCTGGAAGGGATCTACTGTTGAGGGAGAGGTCTATTTTTACTGGCTGCTGGAGGATCTAATAATGCTGCTGGGGGGTCTAATGTTTCTTGGGTGGATATTTTGTTACTGGGTGTGATATTTTGTTGTGAGTGGTTCACTGTTGCTGCAGGGAATCAATTGTTGTTGGGGTGGAGTCCATTGTTGCTGGGGGAGTCTATTGTTGTGTGGATCTATTGCTGGGATTCTATTGTTGCTGGCTGCAGGGGATCTATTTTACTGCTTTTCTTTTTATCATTAACATGTTCTATACAAATGATTTAGCACCACAAAATGATACTTGGTTCTGTATTCTCCAAAAGGGGCGGTACTGGTAGGTGGGTAGGGGGTGCAATCAAGGGACGGTGGTCAGCGGTGGGTAGGGTGTGGAATCGAGGAACAGTGGTCAGAGGTGGGTAGGGGGTGGAATCGAGGGACGGTGGTCAGAGGTGGGTAGGGGGTGGAATCAAGGGACGGTGGTCAGAGGTGGGTAGGGGGTGGAATCAAGGGACGGTGGTCAGAGGTGGGTAGGGGGTGGAATCAAGGGACGGTGGTCAGAGGTGGGTAGGGGGTGGAATCGAGGGACGGTGGTCAGAGGTGGGTAGGGGGTGGAATCAAGGGACGGTGGTCAGAGGTGGGTAGGGGGTGGAATCAAGGGACGGTGGTCAGAGGTGGGTAGGGGGTGGAATCAAGGGACGGTGGTCAGAGGTGGGTAGGGGGTGGAATCGAGGGACGGTGGTCAGAGGTGGGTAGGGGGTGGAATCGAGGGACGGTGGTCAGAGGTGGGTAGGGGGTGGAATCAAGGGACGGTGGTCAGAGGTGGGTAGGGGGTGGAATCGAGGGACGGTGGTCAGAGATGGGTAGGGGGTGGAATCGAGGGACGGTGGTCAGAGGTGGGTAGGGGGTGGAATCGAGGGACGGTGGTCAGAGATGGGTAGGGGGTGGAATCGAGGGACGGTGGTCAGAGGTGGGTAGGGGGTGGAATCCAGGGACGTGGTCAGAGATGGGTAGGGGGTGGAATCGAGGGACGGTGGTCAGAGGTGGGTAGGGGGTGGAATCCAGGGACGGTGGTCAGAGGTGGGTAGGGGGTGGAATCAAGGGACGGTGGTCAGAGGTGGGTAGTGGGTGGAATCGAGGGACGGTGGTCAGAGGTGGGCAGGGGGCAGAGACGAGGGGTGACTCAGACGGGGGGAGTTCCTGCACCTATTCTCCGAGATAAAAAGCCCTTTATTTAACTATGCATACTCTTTAGTAATTAGTAATACAAAAAAACATCCTGTGTATAATTTTGTGCTTTCATGATTGTGTTGTGGGCTTTTAAAGACCCTTTGGTTCCTCTTTGAAAACCACATATTAGCCAGGCTGCTTATGTGAATCCATATCCGTATATCATGACAGAGGGAGCATAGGGGGATCCATACGCACTGACAGTATCATCTGTCGGGTCTTTCAGCACACATTGAGAACAACACTGAAAACAGCTTTGCCACAATGTTGATTTGTAGCAGAACCCCTGGGCACCACCAAAGGGTTCTCCTGGAGTGTCCACAGACCACTGGTTGGCGATCGCTGAGATAGAGTATGTTGGAAGGAGTGACTTTGTTATTGCGTTGGGATTGCTTTGAACAACGGAGGCCAACGCCGCTGGTTTGAAGGAGCCTTCCATGTCTTCATGAATCTCCTCTCCGTGTGCGATGTAATCTCAAATTCTCCAGAACTGGTTGTGAGCCATTTGGGACTAATTGGCCAGTTTACGGTTTATAAACATTTTAAAATAACACTTCACTTATTTTTAAAACTGCGGCTTATCAGTGTTCCATTTATAATGGTCGTATCCGATTTACGCTGATAGACACACTGGAATACTATTCCTGTCTTGTAGTTCAGGATCCCTGACATCCGATTTGTCTGGACGCCGCGCTCTTTTTTTTTTTTTTTTTTTTATCCAGTCGAGTCTATTTCTAGCGTGTCACCATCTTCTATAATGACCTGTTGTGTTTGTTAGAAGCCGTAACAGTTCCACCGACTCTTCGTGTTTACAGCAACCTTTAAGTGTTCTCTAGGGGAAGCAGTGAGGGTGTGACGCCTTGTTAAGTCAATGAAGGATATGACTGAGAAGACATGGAGGTGTGTTTCATGTAAATGTAGTTTTTTTTTTTTTCACCTTTTGGTTTTCTTGTTCGGAGCAGTCTGGGCTCCAGGCACGCAGATTTCTTTCCTATGAATCTTGACTGGCAGCCAAATTGTTTCCCTGGAATCACTCCTTCCTTCAGCTTGATGCAAGATTCCTATTTCCAGTTCTTCTGAAGTAGCCTGACGTTCCTGGGGTATCGTGCCGGCAAAACTTAATTACCCCGACGGCGCTTCCTGCCGAAAAGGAAATTGGTCTCTTACTTTTATTTATGTTAAAACTTTGTAATATAAAGAGTTGCAATCCTTCTACCCCACCCCCATCGTGAGGCTATGACTTTTTTGCAAGTTGCAAGCTTAGCTTGATTTAATTCTGTAATCCTACATAATATCTGGTTTATTTTTTTTTTAATCTATTATTTGAGGATGAGGAAGGAAAAGCAGCTTTTGCAGTAAAAGGGTTAAAAGCTTCACACTGACTATCGCAGGACAAAAAAACAGGACAAGACAAAAACAACTATTAGGCTTGGCCATACACGGTCGAATTTCGAAAGAATTTTCTTTTGAAAAAAAGAAAATTTATGCGGTTTGCGATCCGATGCGCCACCATTGATTTCGAAATTCGGCCAACCAAGCCTTCAATTTCGCCTCCTGTTGCTACAGAAAAGAATTTTCGTGGCCGGGAATCTTCTTTTCGGGAATTTTTTCTTTTCTTGCACATGCGCATTTTTTTTTTGGATTTACATAACTCGCACGATTCTCCCATCATTGATTAGAAAATCGTTTGTTTTTCAAAAAAAATTCCAACATGTCTGATTACTCAAATTTGATGGCCGCACGAAAATCGGCTGTTCCTTCAGCCCACTAATGGTGCGAAATACGAACGAAAATTCTTAGATAAGATTTTAACCACATCAGCCCCGGAAGGATTTGCCCCCTTAATGACCAGGCCATTTTTTGCGATATGGCGCTGCGTCGCTTCAACTGACAGTTGCGCGTTCGTGTGACGCTGTATCCAAACAAAATTTATGTCCTTTTTTTCACTACAAATAGTTTTTTTGTTTTTTTTTTCTTTTGGTGGTATTTGATCACCTCTGCGGTATTTATTTTTTGCGTTATAAACAGAAAAATGAGCGACAATTTTTTGAGAATTTTTTTTTTTTTTTTTTATTACTTTTTGCTATCCAAAAAAGAAAAAAAAAGTAAAAAAAACCAAACTTCTTCATCAGTTTAGGCCGATATTTGTTCTTCTTCTACATATTTTTGGTAAACAAAAATCGCAATAAGCGTATATTGATTGGTTTGCACAAAAGTTTTTTAGCATCTACAAAATAGGGTAAAGATTTATGGCATTTTTATTTTATTTTGTTTACTAGTAATGGCGGCGATCAGCGTTTTTTGGCAGGACTGCAACATTGCGGCGGAACAGATCGCACACTTTTGACACTTCTTTTTGGGACCAGTGACAATTATACAGCGATCAGTGCTATAAAAATGCACGGATTACTGTATAAATGACACTCTCAGGGAAGGGATTAACACTAGGGGGCGATCAAGGGGTTAAATGTGTTCCCTGGGAGGTGTTTCTAACTGTGTGGGGAGGGGCCTGACGGGGAGTAGAGAGAACGCTGTTTCTAATTACTAGGAACAAACGATCTCTCTGTACTCTCCTGTCAGAACGGGGATCTGATTATTTACGACACCTCCCGCTGTATCTATTACACGAAGCACCGTACCGGTACAGCGATAAATGCAATAGAGCCAGCCTACTGCCGGATATATAGGGGGCGGCTGGTCGGCAAGTAGTGAAATCACGAACGGCAGCAACTGGCTCCCGCTGCTGCCAAAAGCCAATCAGGAGTGCGAGTCATCAGAGAGGCAAGGCTCTGTTGAATGTCGCTGGATGGAGAGGGGGCTCAGGTAAGTAAGTACTAAAACTGGAGCACTCAGAATCTGGTGCAGCTGTGCATGGCAGCCAAATCAGTTTCTAACTTCAGCCTGTTCAATTAAGCTTTGGCAATAAATCCTGGAAGCTGATTGGTTTCTATGCAGAGCTGCACCAGATTTTTCACCCTCCAACTTTAGTAAATAACCCCCTTAGTGCTCTTAATTGAGACAAGTACACACAATAGAAGGATATTCTTTGTTCATATTTCATGTCTGAGGTTTACAACCACTTTTAAACCCCCAAACATTATATATTTTCTTAACGCAGAGACCCTGGAGAATAAAATGGTAGTCGTTCCAATTTTTTAAGTCGCACCGTATTTGCGCAATAGTTATCAAGTGCAACATTTTATTAAAGTGGTGGTAAAGGATGATTTGTTTTAAATTAAAATAATAAACATGTTATACTTGACCTGCTCTGTGCAATGGTATTCCAAGGAGCAGCCCGAACCTCTTCTGGGGTCCACTGCTGGCACTCTCTGCTCCTCCTCCTCCTGTGTCCAGGGGCACCCCGTCCATTAAGGGCGCACGGGCGCCGCCTCCCCTATCCTTGCTGCCGCCACCCCCTATCTATGCGTCCGGCCCCTTTCAGGATGCCGGGCGCATGAATTGCAGCGTCGGGGGGGTTTTTTTTTTTTTTTTTTGAAGCACAGATTGGAGCCTGACGCCCCCCCCCCCCCCCCCCCCCGCACCAGCTGTGCCACTGTCTGACCCCCAAAGCAAGTGCTTGCTATGGGAGCAGACCTGCGAGCTTGCCTCCGAGGTGGGCTGTGTGCATCTATAGAGACATACATAGAGTGGTTCGGCCCCGCCCCCCCCCCCCCCCCCCCCCGCTGCTCTCTGCTCACAGGATTTGATTGACAGCAGCAGCAACCACTGGTTCCCCAGAACCGTGGTTGAGAACGGCTGGTCTAGTGTGTTGGAAGTTGTCACCCATGTGAGCCTTGCATCATGTAAATTCCAGGTATGTTCTCACAGTGACAGTCATTGCTGTGATGTTAGTCATTTTGTTTTGCAGACGTTTAGGTTGACGGTATATAGAAGCTATTTAAGAGCTGAGCTCCTGCTGCAATATCCAGGAACGTGCCGGTGGCTATCCTTCTAAATGCTTTGGAATTCTACAGTAGTCATCAGCAATGTGCGGAATGTTGGGCTCCTCCTATCACATGAAGTCCTTTTTATTGAGGGATAAAAAATGACTTGGACTTTGTCAACATTTTTTGAATGGCAAATATTGGATTTTTATTCAAACTGCCGACATGTGAAGGTGTGATCTTCTCGAATACAAAGAAAGGTCACTGCCCCCACCTATAACCGGTCTTCACAGCAAGGAGCACTGGAAGGGCAAACCCATGTCAAATAAAACCAAAGAGTTTCCAAGCTCAACTTGCCAACCAGCCTGCGACCAACCGGATGAACCCGTCTAACAATATGCATTAAACAGGGGTTTAGTTGCACACATTTGCAAATACATGTGTAAGCTGCAGGCCCCGGCAAGGCACCCTGTATGCTGCAGACCCCAACTCTAACTTTGAAGAGTCTCCACAGTGGGAACACAAGTATTCTAATGGATAGATGAAGGGCAGGTGACTGGAGGGAGCCCAACCCTCCTTAAAGGTGCAGGAACACACTGAACACCCAGCACATTGCACTATGGCAGCAAAGGTGTCAGTACCTTGCCTGACCAATATGTCAACAGTACAAAAATATGGTGGGTGTTTTTTTTTGTATTGTTGACATATTGGTCAGGCAACGTACTGACACCTTTGCTGCCATAGTGCAATGTGCTGGGTGTTCAGTGTGTTCCTGCACCTTTAAGGAGGGGTGCATACCTCCCAACATTTTGAGATGGGAATGAGGGACACCTACTGGCAAATGTATGTAGGCATAGGACACGCCCCCTGCCACACCCCCTTAAAGGAGAATTAACCAAAAAAAAAAAAAAGGTTAATTAAATCCACAAGGGATTTTTTTTTTTTTTAACCACTACTATTCCTTTATATTGTCTTTTAACCACTTAAGGACCAGCCTCATTTTGGATTTTAGGTGTTTACATGTTTAAAACTGTTTGTTTTGTTTTTTTGCTAGAAAATTACTTAGAACCCCCCAAACATTATATATTGTTTTTTTTTCTAACATAATTATTAAAATTGTACATTATATATTGTTTTTTTTTCTAACACCCTAGAGAATAAAATGGCAGTCAATGCAATACTTTTTTTTTGCACCGTATTCGTATTTGTGCAGCGGTCTTATAAGCGCACTTTTTTTTGGAAAAAATTCACTTTTTTGAATAAAAAAATAAGACAACAGTAAAGTTAGCCCAATTTTTTTTGTATTGTGAAATATAATGTTACGGCAAGTAAATTGATACCCAACATGTCACGCTTCAAAATTGCGCCCGCTCGTGGAATGGCGTCAAACTTTTACCCTCAGAAATCTCCATAGGCGACGTTTAAAAAAAATTCTACAGGTTGCATGTTTTGCGTTACAGAGGAGGTCTAGGGCTAGAATTATTGCTCTCGCTCTGCCGGTCGCGGTGATACCTCACATATGTGGTTTGACCACCGTTTTCATATGCGGCCGCTACTCACGTATGCGTTCCCTTCTGTGCGCGAGCTCGTCGGGACGGGGTTTTTAAAAAAAACTTCTTTTTTTATTTTTATTATTTATTTTCCATTATTTTATTTATTTTTACACTGTTTTGAAAAGAAAAAAAAATGTCACTTTTATTCCTATTACAAGGAATGTAAACATCCCTTCTAATAGAAAAAAGCATGACAGGACCTCTTAAAAATGAGCTCTGGGGTCAAAAAGACCTCACATCTCATATTTACACAAAAATGCAATAAAAAAAAAAAGTCATTTAAAAAAAATGACATTGAAAAAAACATGCCTTTTAAGAGGCGTGGGCGGATGTGACGTTTTGACGTCTCTTCCGCCTAGCAGTGTCATGGAGACGAGTGGGCGCCATCTTAGCCTCACTCGTCTCCAGGCACAGAAGGGAAAAAGACGCGATCGTAAGTGGCGGAGGACACCGGATCGCAGCGGGAGGGGGGAGGCCCTCTCCCGCCACCGATTAAAAGTGATCTCGCGGCGAATCTGCCGCAGGGACCACTTTTATCTTAAAGCCGACCGCCGCGCGAAAACGGGGATACCGGGGTTATGGCAGCTAGCTGCTGCCATAACAACAATATTGGACATACATCGGCGTGCAGCGGTCGGCAAGTGGTTAAAATGTACGAATGCAGCAATTTAGATGAAAGGTTTAGCACTGGGAAACACTTTTCGAAAGATAAAAAGTGAATTTTATATACAACTTGTATAGATCAGACCAAAATGAGGGACAAATGAGGAGGAATGAGGGACAGAGGGACATTGCTCCAAATCAGGGACAGTCCCTCGAAATCGGGTACAGTTGAGAGCTATGGAGTTGGGCTCCCTCCAGTTACCTGCCCTTCATCTATCCATCAGAATACTTGTGTTCCCACTGTGGAGACTCTTCAAAGTTAGAGTTGGGGTCTGCAGGATACAGGGTGCTTTTTGTCCTGCAGCTTACACATGTATTTGCAAATGTGTGCTACTAAACCCCTTGTTTTTAAACGCATACTGTTAGACGGGTTCATCCGGTTGGTCGCAGGCTGGTTGGTAAGCCGAGCTTGGAAATTCTTTGGTTTTATTTGACATGATCTTCTCGAACAGAACACAAGAAATTGTACCTTTTCAATCGTTTATTTAACCGTTTGCTGACTGTATAACTTGCATATATACGGTGATAAGGCGGCTCAGCCGCGCTGGATCACATACCTATCACATGATCCAACACTTTTCGGGTCTGGGGTGCGCACGCCACCGCCGGCCTGATCCAAGCGGGAACTGAGGGGTACAGGGGACTCGATGTCTGCTGGCACCCGCAAATGCTTTGGTACAGAGGCAGAACGGCGGTCTGCCTATGTAAACAAGTCAGATGGCCATTCTGTCAGCACAGAAGGCATGGATCCTGTGTTGGAAAAAAGAAAACTAAAGCGCTGATGTGGATTCTCTATAAAATAACAAAACGCCAAAAAGAAACGTGTAGGCTGCAACCAACCAATTAGTGCTGTGACACCTGTTGCTATAGATCGATATAAAATATGTTGGTGCGCTTATCAAACTCTCCCCATCTGTTGGAGTGGTGCTTGTATATAAAATCCTAAACCACAAAAAAACCCTGATATCATAATTAGTAAAATTAATAAGTGCAAATAAATAATCAATAAAGTGAATAAATGGAAAAAAATGCATCAAAAAACATATACCCTGATATCACAATCAGTAAAGTGAATAGGTGCAAATAAATATAGCAATCAATAAAGTGAATAAATGCAAATAGATGCATCAAAAAACATATAAGGGAACACACATCCCTAGATATATGTAGATGGGGAAAAAAAAAAAAAAACAGCAATAAATAGTATCAGTGTTAATCCAGCTGAGGTCTGAATGTCCAATCAATTGCCTTTGATGAACTTGCTTGTATTAAAGTTCTCACAGATCACAGTTGCATGATGAATTACACTTGCAAGATGATGATTCACATAACGATAAAAGAAAAACCATCATTGCGCAGTGTTTTTAAATGCTACAAGACTGGGCAAACAATGTAATCCACTCACACATTTGCAGTAGCCGAATCGCTTTTGTTATAATGGTCAGACAGCTTCACCGCTCATACAGCTATCGCTGTGTTTGCCGAAAACAATGCGAAGACGTCACTGACTCCTTCTCCCCACGCATATCATAACATGTCATGTGAATTTCTCAATGGATCCTGTGTTCCTGCAAATCGGGGGCACCTTCTATGCCCTCCCCTAGTACAGGCCCCTCCCCTGGTACAAGCCCCTCCCCCACTAGACAAACACCTTCTATGCCCTCCCCTAGTACAAGGCCCCCCCCTAGTACAAGCCCCCCCCCTAGTACAAGGCCCCCCCCCTAGTACAAGGCCCCCCCCCTAGTACAAGGCCCCCCCCTAGTACAAGGCCCCCCCCCCCTAGTACAAGGCCCCCCCCTAGTACAAGGCCCCCCCCTAGTACAAGGCCCCCCCCTAGTACAAGGCCCCCCCCTAGTACAAGGCCCCCCCCTAGTACAAGGCCCCCCCCCTAGTACAAGGCCCTCCCCTAGTACAAGGCCCTCCCCTAGTACAAGCCACTCCCCCACTACACAGCTAACCCCTTGATCGCCCCTGATGTTTAACCCCTTCCCAGCCAGTGTCAGTACAGTGACAGTGCATATTTTTAAGCACTGATCACGGTATTAGACCCCTTTCACACTGAGGCAGTTTTCAGGCATTTTAGCGCTAGAAATAGCGCCTGAAAACTGCCTCACATTCTCTGCAATGGGTGCTTTCACACTGGGGGGTGTTGGAGAAAGTCCTGCAAGCAGCATCTTTGGGGTGGGTTGGGAGCAGTATTAATGGCGGTCCCAAAACACCCCTGCCCATTGAAATGAATGGGCAGTGCTTCCCAAAGCACCTTTTAAAAGCGATTTTGAAAGCCCTGCTAACGGGTCTTTTTAACTTTTTTTTTTTTTGGTCACGTTATAAAATAACTGGCCCCAAAAGCACCGCTGAAACACTGCTTAAGCGCTGCAAAAAACGACTGGCGCTTTAGCGGTAACGGCACAGCGCTGCAGTGTGAAAGGGGTCTTAGTGTCACTGGTCCCCAGAAAGTTTCAAAAATCTTTTTAGTGTCCGATTTGTCTGCTGCAATATCGCAGTCCCGCTATATAAATAGCTGATCGCCGCCATTACTAGTAACAAATTAATAAATAAAAAGTATCCCATAGTTTGTAGGCGCAAAAAATAAAAACTGCAGAGGTGATCAAATATCACCAAAAGAAAGCTCTATTTGTGAGAAAAGAAGATCATACATTTTATTTGGGTACATTGTTGCAAGACCGCGCAATTGTCCGTTAAATCGACGCGGTGCTGCATCGCTATCGGTCTGGAGGTCAAGTGGTTAATTGAACAAGCTGAAGTTAGGAGCTGATTGGCTGCCATGCACAGCTGCACCAGATTCTGAGTGCTCCAGTTGTAGTAAATCTCCCCTACTGTGTCAAAAAAACTGTTCAAATATGTTGAAAAATAACCCAAAAACAATTTTATACAAACTTTTCTTTTTCCACACGCGTAGGAAATTGTTTAGAAGAACACGTGTAACTGTGATGCCGTTTATTTGCGTTCTTTGTGTAATTATTATTTGATGAATTTGTGCTTTGTTAATTGTTTGAGTCTTGTGTTCCCTACCAAAAATGAGCTTGTGGACAGCTTGGCTCGGAACCATGTACCATATTTCATAAGGTGTTATGGAGCTTTCATCTTTTGTTTAGCATTCTTTATTACATACTAAGTAATTTCCTGCGGCATGGCAGAAATAAGGGTTCGGGATGTTTTTCATTCCTTTTTTTTAAACGTAAACTTATTGAGATTCTGGGTGCAACTGTAAGTAGTTGACCTCTGTTGGACTTTATTTTGCTCAATTTGCCCAGGTTCACACCGCTGCTGCTTTGAAATATGTACTTCAGCTCGATTCCAAAGCCGCAGATCAGTGCGATTTGTACCTCCGAACAGAGGTCAATGCAAGTCGCAATGAAATAAAAAAATGAGTGCAGGAACCTTTTTCAAAGTCACTGCGACATGAGTCGCAGCAATTTAAAGTGTTCCTTTGCTGGCAATGGGGTGCCACTTGTCATGCCAGTCAAATCGCATGACGAATTACACCGGTGTGAACGATGTCTCAAGGTACTTTTGTGCTGATTTGGTTGTGGAAAGTTTTGTGGTTTGTATAGTGTTTACTTTTTTTTTTTCTTTTTTACTGGTATTTTCAGTATTTTAAAAAGTAATTAAAATGTTTTAAAAAAATGTTTTATATAATCAAGAAAAGATGACATAATACATGAGTTGTATTTCTCCGTGGCGGGTGGAACTAGCTTCCATTTTCAAATTTTTCTTTATTTTACCTGGTGAATCTTAGAGCGGCTGCGCCAGTGCGATCATTTAGCCACTTAAGGACCAGGCCTATTTTTCAAACTTGTTTACAAGTTTTTCTTTTGCTAGAACCCTCAAACATTATATATATATATATATATATATATATAGGAAAAATACACTTTTTTTTTAATTAAAAAGATGAGAAAACAGCCCAATTTATTCTATATTGAGAAATATAATGTTACCTCAAGTAAATTGATACCCAACATGTCTGATCACTGAGCTGATACTAAGCATTTGTATGAGTATCGGTACTCCTGCAAATGCTCTGATACCCAAAACTGATACTTTCAGCCGTCAGCGGGATTCCTCCACTGACAGCTGAGATATAAAACAAAGCCAGCAATTATCAGTTGTTAAAGCGGAGTTCTACCCAAAAATGGAACTTCCACTTTAAGTGCAGGTGACCCCCTGACATGCCACATTTGGCACGTAATTTTTTTTGGGGGGCGGGAGCGGGTACACTGTTTTTATGGCTCTCATGCAGCTCCCACTTCCTCCCCTGGCTCTGTGGCGCCGGAAGGAAGTTCACCTCTCCCCCCTCCCTCCCTGCAATCTTCTGGGACATGTCACAGGTCCCAGAAGATTGCCCGGCCATTCACAGCGCGGTTTGCGCCCCCGGCTGTGAAGCCACAGCCGGGCGCCCACAGTTAGAATGCCGGCGCTTCGGAGAGGAGGGGCAGCTACACTTTTTGAAGCTGTTGACTTTTAAATGGGTGGAATCCCGCTTTAAGGAGCGGGGCCGCCACATCCTTAACTGATGACTTATTCAGCTGTCAGTGGGATTCCCCTGATGACAGTTGAAGTGTAAATAAAATCCTGGCAATTGGAGCTGTCAGAAAAAAAAAGCAGCCAGGCAGCCAGGCATTGTTCATCAACAACATTGCTCAGCTGCTGAAACAGAAAGATAAAAAGAAACATTGTTTCTTTTTGTATCTTTCTGTTTATTCAGCAACAGATCAAAGGGATGAACTTCGATCTGCAGATGAAGTCAGTTTTAAAGCAACCTGTCCGGTAAACAAAACATTTTTTTTTTGTTTATTGAATGTTTCTCTGTTAAACCCCTCACTAAACATTAACTGTAATCAGCCTTAATCAACACCTTATTCTCCTCCTCCATTTAATTATTCTTTTCCTGATGATTTTTTGTTCACTTATTTTATAAATTATTAATAATGAAAACTTTTTTTTGTTTGCTTTGTTAATATTTTTACACCTTTTAAGATAGATTTACACATTTCACTATAAAAGAAAGCACAAAATGTAAAAAAAACAAAAATTTAATGTGTAAATAACTTTTTAATGCTTTGTACTAGGGATGCACTGATTCCAATTTTTTTTTTTTTTTTTTACAAGTACGAGTACCAATACTTTTTGTGTACTCGTCGATAACAATTGCCGATACCGACCGCAACTGTTTTGTTTACACTTCAGCTGTCAGCAATGGTACAAAGCAATGAAAAGTTATTTACAAATGAAATACTTTTTTTGTGCTTTTTTATCAATGTGAAACATGTAAAAATATCTTAAAGGTGCAAAAAATGAACAAAGCAAACAGAAAGTTGTATATAATTATTGAGGAGGAGAATATGGAGTTAATTAAGGCTAATTTAGTGTAAATTAAGTGTAAATAAGGGTTAAAACAAAGGTTGCTTCAAAATTCACCTGCAGAGGGAAGTTCATCCCTTTGATCCATAGATGACGAAACAGATGCAAAAAGAAACAATTTTTCTTTTCCCCTCTCTGTTTCAGCGGCTGAGCAATGTTGTTAAGCATTGCCTGGCTGCTTTTTTTTTCTGTATTTGACAGCTCCAATTGCCGGTGTTTCGTCGCATATGGCGACCCATCACATTTGGCTACCCGCTGGAGTGCGCATGTGCGACGCCGCCATATGCATTCCAACATTGTTGTTTCGTCAGATTAGGCAACCCGTTGGAATGTGTAACGGAAGTGACGTTCTGTCGCCGCCATCTTGCTACATCCTGCACTCCTCAATAGTAAGGATACACTGAGAAGGGGAAAGCATACATCTTCTTCTTACACCCACCGGAGTTTTGCACTTTACAGTTATTTGTAACAGTAAACTGAGTTTATATAGTGAAATACAGTACTTAGAACTACGTCTGACTGGTTAGATGTTGAATTTTGAAAGCAGCGAACTTCTGTCAGATTACCAAACCTATGACATAAGCAGGCCTTGACGCTGCTTTTAAAATTAAACATCTAATGAGTCAGACGGAATTGTAAGTCCTGTATTTCACTAGATAAACCCACTTTACTGCTAAAAATAAGTGTAAAATGCAAGACTCCGGTGGGTGTAAGAAGATGTCCACTTTCCCCCTTCTCAGTGTATCCTTACTATGGAGAAGTGCGGGGTGTAGCAAGATGTCGGCGACGGAACGTCACTTCCGTGACGGTTTTAATGTGCTCTTTTGTCCTAAAACCGTTGGAACGCATATGGCGGCATCGCGGATGCGCACTCCAGCGAGTAGCCAAATGTGATGGGTCGCCATATGTGACGAAACACCGGGACTTCATTTACCCGTCAATTAGACATTTTCACTTAGGGGTGTACTCACTTTTGTTGCCAGCGGTTTAGACATTAATGGCTGTGTGTTGAGTTATTTTGAGGGGACAGCAAATTGACACTGTTATACAAGTTGTACACTCACTACTTTACAATGTAGCAAAGTGTAATTTCTTCAGTGTTCTCACATGAAAAGATAGAAGAAAATATTTACAAAAAATGTGAGGGGTGTACTCACTTTTGTGAGATACTGTATGTCTGAAAAATAGGCCCGGTCCATTTATTAGTTTAAGCTGAATTAGCACAGTTTATGAATGCTGATGGAACTTGGTGCACAAGCAGGACAATGGGCAGGTTTAATCATTTCCATTGTAAGAACGGCTGAAGTCTTCTGGTCTCGTTCTGAAGACTTTCTCCCGTTGATGTAACCGTTCTTGTATTGATTTTTTGCCACTGGTATTCTTTCCACTTTTAGATAGCGAGGCCCTTTAACCCGAATTACTGTTCTTCGAGTCCCAGAGAAGAGAAATCCTGAAATGCCAGCCTTGACCCGCATTTGGCATGCTGGCTGTAGAACTCTGACCGCTTTCCTTTGGCACGAAACCTAGCCGAGATCAACTGTTCTACAAATCAGCATGTTGTTCATATTGTTCCCTTTTGTCCGGGGCCAGTATTCGATTAGCACTGGTGAGTCAAGGACTTGTTTACATCGTGTGGTAGTTTGAGCAAGCGGCGTGGTTTGCTATGTGTATGTAATAGAGAGGAAGAGTAACGGAAGTTTTATGTTTTATTGGGCACGTGCTTCCAAAAGCTTTTTGGCATTTACAGCTAATGCAGAAAGCATGCAAGAGCAATTTAGATTATTTGTGTACTCTGCATAATTATATATTAAGCGTTGTTGTGAGTAGACTTTCCCAGCCTCGGTTTTGTGACCAGTTGTGTGTACAATGTGATCCTGTATGCTGTGATCAAGGCTCTTCGCCAAAACATGTTACCGGTTACTTTGTACTTGGTGATTATCGATTAAAGAATTTTGGACGGATTCCAGAGTGCAGGTTCTTTCCATATATCCTAGATCTTGTATACTGTATTTGTCCTATAACATTTTCCTTGTGTTAGAAAAGTAAGGTCAGCCTTTAGGTTGGGTTCGCTTTCATTGGCATGGTGGTTGTAGCCGCATGAATGCATTGGTAGAGAAAAAGAAAGTTGAGTATTATGTGTGAACTAAGGTCTTGTTCGCATGAGGAGTACTACAGCATACACCCATGCGAGGGCTGTCTTTGCCTACATGGGGATGCACAGGTATTTATTCCGTGCCTTCCCATGTAGCCATCCAATTCATGTCTATTGGGTTGAGGGCAGTGCCGTATCGCAAAAAATGGTCTGGTCATTAAGTGGGCAAATCCATCCGGGGCCGAACTGGTTAATAGCATCCCAGTCTTAGTCCGTGGGGTTCAATATTGAGTTGGCCCACCCTTTGGAGCTATAACAGCTTCAACTCTTCTGGGAAGGCCGTCCACAAGGTTTAGGAGTGTGTCTATGGCAGAGGTTCTCAACTCCTGCCCTCAGGACCCACTAACAGGACAGATTTTAAGTATTACCTTGGGGAGATGCAGACTAGAACACTGCAATCACTGAGCAGCAAATTATATAACCTCTGTATTTCAGTTATCTTGCAAATCTGGCCTGTTAATGGGTCCTGAGAACAGGAGTTGAGAACCACTGCTCTATGGGAATGTGTGACTCTTCTTCCAGAAGGGCATTTGTGGCACTGATGGACGAAAAGGCCTGGCTTGCAGTCTCCGCTCTATTTCATCCCAAAGGTGTTCTATGGGGTTGAGGTCAGGACTTTGTGCAGGCCAGTCAAGTTCCTCCACCCCAAACTCACTCATCCATGTCTTTATGGACCTTGCTTTGTGCACTGGTCCAAATCATTTGGTGGAGGGGGGATTATGATGTGGGGTTGCTTTTTCAGGGGTTGGGCTTGGCCCCTTAGTTCCAGTGAAGGGAACTTTAAAGGCATCAATAAACCAAGACATTTTGGACAATTTCATGCTCCTAACTTTGTGGGAACAGTTTAGGGATGGTCCCTTAAGGTTCCAACATGACTTCACACCAGAACACAAAGCTAACATTCCCATAGACACCCTCCTAAACCTTGTGTACAGCCTTCCCAGAAGAGTTGAAGCTGTTATAGCTGCAAAGGGTGGGCCAACTCAATATTGAACCCTACGGACGAAGACTGGGATGCCGTTAAAGTTCAAGTGGAGTTCCACCCAAAAATTGAACCTCCACTTTTTGGATTCCCCCCCCCTCCGGTGTCACATTTGGCACCTTTCAGGGGGAGGAGAGAGCAGATACCTGTCTAATACAGGTATTTGCTCCCACTTCCTGGCATAGATCACTGCCACCGCCATCATGACCTATGCCACTTCCGGCGCCTACGTCCTCCCCCGCTGTATTCTGTGAGACACAGAACACAGCAGGGACCTGAGAGGACGCGCAGCTTGACTCGCGCATGCGCAGTAGGGAACCAGGAAGTGAAGCCTCACAGCTTCACTTCCTTATTCCCTTACCGAGGATGGCGGCGGCAGCAGCCGAGAGACGAAGGACGGATCGGCTTTGGCTGCCGACTTTGTGGGCACCCTGGACAGTTAAGTGTCCATGTATTAAAAGTCAGCAGCTGCAGTATTTGTTGAAGGCAGGCGTCCCAATACTTTTGACAATATAGTGTATTTTAGGAGTCTGAATTCTATACAGCCAAGTACACAGGCCCCCCCCCCCCCCCCCCTTTTTACCCTTCTATTTAGTAGGGCAGCACTTTACATATGTGGAATAAAAATTCCAGAAATGTAAGCAGTTTGGTAATGACCTAGCCAGTGCCAGGACAAGGTCATCTAGTGCCCAGGGAAAAAATGCCAAACAGCGCACCCCCCCCCCCCCTCAATAAGTATGAGCATTATGTGTCAGCAAAAATTCCTTCCCCAGAAAAAAAAATCAAGAACTAATCTCCCTCCCAGCTCAAATCATCTCCCTCACCAAATCCACCCTCGTAGCACAAATCTTCAACACCTCAAAATTTCCCTTCAAGCATAAATCCTCACACAACCCCCCCTTTCCAAATTTCCCCTCCCAGCACAAATCCTCCAATGAACCCTACTAGCACAAATCTACCCCACTTTTCACCCTCCCAGTACAAATCCCCCTCCCCCAATCGCCTCTTCTATCAAAATCCCCCAAATTCCCACTACACCCAGGGCAGCTGTCCCTCCTGCCCACCCCTTGTCTCAGCCCTGGACCCAGCAAATGGCGCTAAATTCCAGTATTTTTGGCAGGCACAGCTCCTCCTCCCAGTCCTCTCTCTCCCTCTTCTGAGTCCTCCCCAGACATCCGGTACTAGCAGGGCACAGCATGCGTGACTCAGAGAAATGTTGCACTTACTGTGCTTTGTTTACATGTCCAGAATAGAAATTCCAAAGATGTAAGCAATCCGGCAATGATCCGGCAACCGGAGCTAAATTACGAACATTCCGGGTCAATTCCAGCAATTTCCCAGCTATGCGGATTCCCAGAGGTTTGGAAGTAAACGGTAAGGCTCCATTCATGTGACTTTTCATGTGACCTTGGACACATAATGTCACATGATAAGTCGCAGCCCATGTAATTCAATTTAATCCATGCGTCTTAAAGTCGCAGCGACTTTAAAAAGTTCCTGCACTGCTTTTATGCAACTTGAGTGCCATAAACTGCAATGTAAACTCTCAAAAGTTGCATGAAAGCCTTAATCTGAATGTTATCAATGCAATGGTCAAAGCCAAAATCAACAGCCAAAGTTGCATCCAAGTCATCACCATCCAAAGTTGCAATGTAAAGTCGCAATGGAAATCACAAGTATGAATGGAACCTCGGTGTATATTTTTCTTTAGCACATAAATAGGAAGGTACAAGAAACGTAAATGGCATATAAAATTATCTTTTAGGTTTAATGTACATGGAACGCTGAGGTAACCTCCTCTGAAAGAATTTTTTGACAGCTTGAAACCGGCATTTAAAAACACCCATTTTGCTGTGTTTGCATGCCGCATTTAGCCGCGTTTGTGTCTAGGAGCGTTTATTTAAGTTAACATCATAGGACCCTCCCAAAGCCCAAAATGTAATATAATATTTAAAAAAACTGTATTATTTAACTATTTCAGCCATTCTGTGAGACCAGAGTGAGTAGCAGCAGCTGAGAGAGCAGCAGTGTACTTGTATCTACCCTAATTTCGGTGCTTTTACTATGGATCCCATAATGAGCATATGTGAGGAAAAAGTGCAATTTTTTAAATATATTTAATTTTTAAATTGCAATTGATTAGTATATTTTTTGTTTATTTTTTATTATAAGCTGTATATGTAATTTCATTTTATCTGTTTTGCCTTTTTTTATGCAAATTTTCATTGCAATTTTTAAAATATTTTCAATTAACCCTAACCGGAAACCCTAATTTGTTCTTCAAGGGGAAAACCCTAACCCTAACCATAACACCCTAACCGGAAACCCTAACGGGAAACCATAACCCTTACCATTACCCTAAACTTATTCTTCAAGGGGAAAACCCTAACCTTAACCATAAACCCCTAATCCTAATGGAAACCCTAACCCTAACGGGATACCATAACCCTTACCATAACCCTAATCTTGTTCTTCAAGGGGAAAACCCTAACCCCCTAACCCTAATGGGAAACACTAACCCTAACCTGAAACCATAACCCTTACCATAACCCTAAACTTGTTCTTCAAGGGGAAAACCCTAACCGGAAACACTAACAGGAAACCATAACCTTTACCATAACACTATCAACATGGGGACAAGGTGCTTTGGGGTGCGCTGCGGCCCCCCCTCCCCAAGGCACCAACCCCCCATGTTGAGGGGGGCGCTCGCTCGTCCCCACCCCCATTCCTGACCGGCCGGGCTGCAGGGCAAAGTCGGATCCAAAGTAGGACGGCTGTCGTGTCGCACCAGTGTGAACCCAGCCTTAATGCAACTGCCTAAAAATGATATTAAACAAACCTGTGTAAGTGTACACATAAGATAACATTGGATGAGTTCAGGGGCAGCTAAAAAAAGCAGCCAGAGGCCTCTGAACGTCCGTTTACCAGCAGCCGTGTACAAGAGGCCTTAGTGCTCACCTCTAGTTTTAAATAAAGAAACATGAAAATATAGTTGTAATATTGACTCGTCCTTATCAGGATATTCTGGAGCTGCAGCTGTACTGTGTGACTCGGTAGGTAGGTATCCTAAATTAGCATGCACCATTGAACTGGTTATCTAGTACATCTGATATATTTTCCGTAAGTTTTACTACTTATTTACAATACTTATCAGATGAATTAAAATTTACAATATGCCATTTGAGTGAATGGACTTGTTATCAGCACTCCTGTCATTTGTGCATATTTATGCCTCCTGGATATCTGATAAGGACAAGTGAGTAATTTGCCTATTTTATTATATATGGTTTAAAATATACAATATCTCACAAAAGTGAGTACACACCTCCACATTTTTGTAGATATTTTATTATATCTTTTCATGTGACAACACTGAAGAAATTACACTTTGATACAATGTAAAGTAGTGAGTGTACAGCTTGTATAACAGTGTAAGGGAGTTGATCATGCTCTGCTTCAGTATGTCACAGTACATGTTGGCATTCATGGTTCCCTCAATGAACTGTAGCACCCCAGTGCCGGCAGCACTCATGCAGCCCCAGACCATGACACTCCCACCACCATACTTGACTGTAGGCAAGACACACTTGTCTTTGTACTCCTCACCTGGTTGCCATCACACACGCTTGACACCATCTGAACCAAATAGGTTTATCTTGGTCTCATCAGACCACAGGACATGGTTCCAGTAATCCATGTCCTTAGTCTGCTTGTCTTCAGCAAACTGTTTGCAGGGTTTCTTGTGCATCGTCCTTAAAAGAGGCTTCCATCTGGGACGACAGCCATGCAGACCAATTTGATGCAGTGTGCGGCACATGGTCTGAGCACTGACACCCCTTCAACCTCTGCAGCACTCATACGTCTATTTCCCAAACACAACCTCTGGATATGACGCTGAGCACGTGCACTCAACTTCTTTGGTGGACCATGGCGAGGCCTGTTCTGAGTGGAACCTGTCCTGGTAAACTGCTGTATGGTCTTGGCCACTGTGCTGCAGCTCAATTTTAGGGTCTTGGCAATCTTCTTATAGCCTAGGCCATCTTTATGTAGAGCAACAATTCATTTCAGTTCTTCAGTGTTGTCACATGAAAAGATATAATAAAGTATTTACAAAAATGTGAGGGGTGTACTCACTTTTGTGAGATATTTTGTGTGTATATATATATATTTATTATTATGTGTATGTATGTATATTTGTATGTATGTGTGTATGTATATATATATATATATATATATATATATATATATATATATATATATATATATACACACAAAATATCTCACAAAAGTGAGTACACCCCTCACATTTTTGTAAATACTTTATTATATCTTTTCATGTGACAACACTGAAGAACTGAAATGAATTGTTGCTCTACATAAAGATGGCCTAGGCTATAAGAAGATTGCCAAGACCCTAAAATTGAGCTGCAGCACAGTGGCCAAGACCATACAGCAGTTTATACACTGTACAAACATACTGTATCTAACCACATATACCAGCCTCCTCCATCCACCATGTGATGGCAGCCTCGGTATGCGGGTTTTATATGCTTGCACAGTTTATATAGTTATTTTGAGACAGATGGGCTATTGGACACAATTACTTTTTGGAGGCTAGGGACAAGAGATTCCCAGAGCACTAAGGGTTAGCTAAACAAACGGCTAAAGCAGCCTGATTAATTGTTAAAAAAAAAGAAAAAAAAAAAAAGCGCAATCTCGCTCCAACACCCTCACGATCTTAATCCGACATTTCAAACATTCATGTAACAAGTGCAGAGCAGTTCTCTGCTCAGAGCTGTAAAAAAAAAAAAAAAAAAAAAAAAGGGCATCCGGAAAAGTTTATCACAACATTGCTCAACGCTGACAGTTAAAAATAAATGTTGTATCATTTGGCTCTTTTAGATCAAAGGGATGCACTTCGGTCTGTAAATGAGGTCAGTTTTACCACTTAAAGTGATTTTAAAGCTTTGTTTTAAAAATAAATAAATGACAATCGTGTCTATACTTTTCCACCCCTGTGCAGTGATTTTGCACAGAGTGGCGCCCCGATCATCCTCTTCTGGGGTTCCCCCGTGGCGCTCCTGGCTCCTCCTCTTCTCGAATGTCCTCTCGGAGAAATGCTCTCCCTCTGGGTACTCGTGCAGGCGCGCTCCCGAGGCCTGCTGCTGCGTCCATTGACACAGACAACAGGACTCGGCCCTGCCCCCGGCTCCCGCGTCACTGGATTTGATTGACAGCAGCAGAAGCCAATGGCTCCTGCTGCCATCAATCCAATGAGGACCTGAGACAGCGGCTGGATCTGCTGTGCTCGTCCCCCGTCGCTGGAATGATTGGGATCAGGTAAGTAAAAGGGAGGCTTTGGGGGGGCTGCATAGAATGCACGAAGGGGAAAAATCGTGAAGGTTTACAACCCCTTTAAAGACTACTTTTTTTTTTTTTTTTTTTGACACTTATTGCTTAAAAGTTAAAGTCAGTATTTTTTGCTAGAAAATTACTTAGAACCCCCAAATATATATATATATATATATATATATATATATATATATATATATATATATATATATATATATATATATATATATATATATATATATATATATATATATATATATATATTTATATTATATTATATTATATTATAATATAAATAATTTTAGCAGAGAATAAAATGGTTGTCGCAATATTTTATATCACCCTTTATTTGCACAGTGGTCTTTCAAGCGCAATTTTTTGGGAAACAATACCCTTCAATGAATTAAAAAAAAAAATCTAAACAGTAAAGTTAGCCCAATGTTTTATATAATATAAAAGATGATGTTACGCCAAGAATCGTGACCGTTGGCGCTATATAAATCTCGTATAATAATTTAATCCAGAATCGGGCAGCTCTACAAACAGCACAGCAATGGCTGTCAAAATAGTCAAATAGAATTATTTGTTC